>CAOGCB010020668.1:0-14073 GCA_948266635.1 Cnidoscolus chayamansa
CTCCCAAATTTCTCTGGAAGTGAATGAGGCCAACTGGGAATACAAACACATCACCTTGGTGCAGAATCTTAGTAATGAAGCGATTTTCAGGGTTAGATGTAATAAATCCAACTTGGAGACTGCCTTTTATGACTGTGAAGATTTCAGAGGCACGAGGGTGATAGTGTGGAGGGTTTATACCCCAGGGTGCGTAGTCGATGCGTGCAAGAGAGATACCAAGAGTGTTAAGTCCTGATATTTTTTCTACATTAATTAGAGTAACCTTAGACCCCACTGGATTTGATGTATTGCCTGGCAAGTGAAGTCCACTGAAAGAGAAATCGTCAGCTTTAACCATCTTCGGATCTTTGCATGCAAAACCATTGACAAGAACTGCCATGAAATGAACATTAAACGTATCAGAAATTATATGAGATGAGAGCAAAGGTCACTGGTGCTGTTCATACGTACCCTTGTTCTCAGTGTCTGCCACGCAGAAATCTTGAAGTGAGCTTGGATCAGATGCAAGTGCAGAAGAGAAGACAAAGACCAGAAATGAAAAGAAAAGAACAACATTGAGAGAATCCATTTCGTCAAGCAGAAGCTCTCAAATGAACCAGTTGAGAAGTTGGTTTTCTGAACTGTGGAGGAACATGCACACCCATTGTGTATAAATACCATAGCTGTAGATCACAAGCACAAAAGCCATCCAATTTGAAAGGGTCATCAGAGGCGATAGTCACCATTCTCATGTCCGCCGGCAGGAATTTGATATAATCCAAGAGGAGAATGACATAGTAGAGAAGCAGTCAATGCGTTCAATTTTATAATTTCCCCAATTCACTAGAATGATATTAATTAATCTGAATCATCAGCATAATCAAGATCTGAATGCTTAGTGAGCTTTACAGCTATCCAGTTGCCGATTCAAATAAAAATGACATCTGCAAGCATGATTAATTCCACCCTTTATTTGCTGAAGTATTTTAAGAAAATATTAATAATAATAATAATACCAATAATTTCAATGACTAAAAGCAACAATTTTGTGATTTGATGAAACGATGCCGTTTTATTTCCGTAGCACCATCGTTCTTACAAAAGTCGGAGACTAATCATGAGAAGAATTTGAACATGAACACCACGCCATAGGGAGTATCTGATTGCTCATCACTGCTTCTCCGAACCATAATACCCGAAACTCAATTATGTACTGGTTTGTGAAATATGGGTTTTTGTAATTTTTAGAAGCTGTATGGGGGCATTCAATTGTTAATCGTTTATAGTTTTCTGATAATCTGAAATCTTGAAGCTACTACCTCCGCAAGAAACTTCAAATCTGGAAATTTCTATGCCTGATGAATCGACTCATATTAGAAATGCGGTATATATATATATCAAAGAAATTTCATTTCTAAACCTTCAAATTTTTTAAATAAAAAAAAAATCAATTTAGAATTAGATTTTATAGATCACACGGTTAAAGGCCAGGCGGTAAAAGGAAGAGCACAAGAGGGGAGTAATAAGGTCCGGCTGCCACTAGGCGTATTCATTGAACGCGGTGGCTGTTCACAGGCTGACTGGGATCCCCACACTAAGCAAATCACGACGCGTATCTCAGCGCACCCCCACAGCAGACACCTGTCCGTTCCGGTTACTATTACGATTACTATGTAAACACCAGCAAGAGCCAAGACCTCTACTACTACTACTAGTCTACTAGTCTATTCTACTGAATGCTGTACGAGCCATGAAGGTAAGAAACCAGTACCCACATTCTCTCTCTCTCTCTCTCTCTCTCTCTCTCTCTCTCTAATGCTGTTGGATTCAAGAAATAGAACATGGGTATTTGTATAATATCATGTCTATGATTTATCTCCAGAAAAATATGAACTTTTTTGTTTTTGCTGGCATGGGTATATTTGGCTATTTGCTTCCTCAGAGAAGAGGATCGATCTTGAAAGGTGATATAGATTCCTTTGCACCAAAGGTATGGTTAAGATCTTTTGTGCTTTCGTTTTTGTAATTCATTGCCTTCAACCCGTGTTTTTTAGAAGAAGAACAAATCAATTCCAGTATATGATGTTGACGACCTCGTCACCAGCAAGGTAATCTTTACCCTTTTCTCTGCTAATTGATCATCATAATTCTGAATGCAACTATTTTATGATTATACGTAGAAAGCAAGAAACTGTAGCTAATAACTTATCTATCATCTCATCAAGGGTTCAGTATCTCAAGTTGAGTGTTCGTGATTATCATTGTAGAACTGGAAATGATTTTCCATTAAATGGATGTTTATGCTAGGAAGAAACTAGAGATGAATCTTCCACTGAAGATGACAATGATGAAGAGGCGGCTGCTTCAAGTAGAAATACAAGCCATGGATACCATATGGTGAGAGGGAAAATGGGGCATGGGATGGAAGATTATGTGGTGGCAGAAAATAGAAAAATCAATGGCCATCACTTGGGTTTATATGCAATTTTTGACGGCCACTCTGGTCGTGATGTTGCAAACTACTTGCAATCCCATCTGATTGATAACATATTGAGCCAGGTATAATAATGGACAGAATTGTTCTTGGTGACACTACTCTCTTTGAAAAATCTTTTAAGACTGATGGTTTGTTTCTAATTCTGTATGATGCTCAGTCCGAGTTCTGGGAAAACCCAAAATGGGCAATCAAGAAAGCATAAAAGTTTACAGATGACGAGATTCTTGATAATACAATTGGTTCTCGAGGAGGCTCAACAGCAGTTACTGCAATTTTAATAGACGAGAAAAGGCTAATTGTGGCCAATGTTGGCGATTCCCGTGCAGTCTTGTGTGGAAATGGTGTAGCAAGGCCTTTATCTGTAGATCATGAACCAGAGAAGGAGAAAGAGCTTGTTGAGAGTAAAGGTGGTTTCATCTCCCAAATGCCAGGTATGAGATTTAAGTTCGGATATATCTATGAAAGCTCATCTCAACTTCACATGAGAATACATTTTAATGATCAAATCAGGAAATGTTCCTTGAGTTGACGGGCAATTAGCAATGACAAGAGCATTTGGAGATGGAAGGCTCAAGGATCATATCACTTGTGAACCTGACTTGACAAGTAAGATCATTGATGAGGGTGATGACTTTCTTATTTTAGCAAGTGATGGCTTGTGGAAGGTAAGAGTTCATGTGCATCTACTTTCCAATACAATCGCTAAAATAGTTGATATGTAATGAATAGGTGTGTGTATGCAGGTGATGACAAACCAAGAAGCTTATGATTGTATTAAAGGTTTGAAGAACGCCCAAGAAGCAGCAGAGAAGTTGATATCGGAGGCTGTAGCGTGGGGAAGCAAGGATGACATCTCATGCATTGTTGTGATTTTTTGACTGAAAAGTCGCATCTCCCAATTTAATGAATCAATGGAACACAAATCATATTATATATTTCAATTACAAACCTCTATTTTTTACAATGCAACAGGGACTTTCTCACCAATCAAAGAATATGATATTCACATAGTACAGTACTACTTCTATTCACAGCATTTTCCAGAATCAAGCCTTATTCAAGCTCATGGACTATCTGGAGAAGGAGTTATATCACGGAAAACCTGCAACCTGTTTTTCCTCCTGATATCATTCTTGGCATCAAAACGTAAAGAACGCCGCACTGTTGGTTTCCTTGGTGAAACAGCATTGCTGAGTGTATCATAGCCATCCTTTATATCAAATGCTTCAAACTTGGGGTTTATAGCTTCTACTGGACTCTTTGGACAAGTAGTTTCGCGAATTATGTTGGAGTCCTGGTTTTCATCGTTAGATTCTTCTTCCAAATCCCAGCCATCATCAAAACAAGGACTCAGATCTTTTCCTGTTAATAATTTCTCTTCTTCTTCTTCAACCATATCTGCCCAGCTCTTATTAGCAGCTTTGCAGCTTGAGCTGTTCTTTCCAAGACACACCTTGCTAGAACCATTGAAACCAAAATTCTGACCATTTTTGCCATCAATGAAAGTTTCTGATTGTCTTGCATCATTACCAACTATAGTTTCTTCCAGGTGAAATTTAAAACTGATGGCACTTTCTTCATTCGTATATCCCATCTGGCCACTTCTTTCCCTGGCATTCCTTCTCCAGCTTGCCTGCTGTGAGTCGGACTTGATCGCATTTTCACCTTTCAAAGGATAATCATGTCCACTAAAAGTCCTTATCCTGGGTTGTGAAAACTGATATGGCACTGTTACTCCTCCGATCTTCCCTTGAGCAACCCCTGTCCATGGCTTCTCTCTCCAATGTCTATCAGTAGGTGAAAGAAACTCAGGTGGAGATTTTGATAGTTCAGCTTCTGAATTTTCGTCTGTTAAATCCAGTAGTTCTCCATCAAGACTCAGGAAAGTACAAGTTATCACATCTTCGGATGGTTTCATTACTGTATCCTCTTCCCATTCTATACCTCTTCTCTGATCCCCTTCATCAAACCTCCTCAGAACTCTTTTTGGTTGCGTATAGAGAACA
The DNA here is from genome assembly GCA_948266635.1 of Cnidoscolus chayamansa. Classification (NCBI taxonomy): domain Eukaryota; kingdom Viridiplantae; phylum Streptophyta; class Magnoliopsida; order Malpighiales; family Euphorbiaceae; genus Cnidoscolus; species Cnidoscolus chayamansa. Next base: position 4,483 of record CAOGCB010020668.1, read on the forward strand.
GCTGCAGGGGAATCAAACATTTTCTTGTTTGCTAAACCTAGTCCTGAAATTTCTTTTAACTTGCTGGAAAAGGTAGATCTTTCACCTGGGCTTTCAAAATAATGACCTTTCCTACAATCACTTTCAACTCTATTTTGTTGATAAGACAATAAACTACCCGATATGCATTTTGAGCTCCTGTTATTAAATTCAGAGAAATTGCCCTGTTTCTCAGAGTTGATTCCACAATAAGATCCTCTATTATGCGTATCTGATAGCACAGGTTCAATAATCTGTCCATCTTTCCACCTTCCGGAGTCGATGGACCCAGAAACATAACCACAACCTCCTTCAATAGAGCTAGTAACTTCTGTCAGATTTCTAGTGGCAGGTGATGCCACAGATCTTCTGTTCTCCTTGTCCTCTTCAGTTTTTTTTAATGCTGGCTTTGACTCTAATTCAGTTAGCATATCAACAGCACGCTCGAAGGATTTGGAATAGGAATCATCCATCTGTTTGCTTCCACATGAATCACTTACGGCCTGAAGCAGAGATTTTGCTTCAGGAATTCTGTTCATATGCATCAAGCAGATTGCCAAGTTGCACTGCTTGTTCTTATCTGGCTCCAAAGACAGTGCTTTTCTGCAACAAAAAAAAGGGAAAAATGTAAATGAGCCTATGGATATTTTTCTGTTGAATACATGTCTCGATGAAGAAACATACTGACCTGTAATACTGTTCAGCCAAACCATAATCATGATGCTGCAAGTAAGCCCAGGCCAAGTTCCCTAATATCCTGTATCATTTACAGTACGAAGTGAAAAAATAAATGAAGTCTGGAGATGTCTTGGTAAAAGAAGAGATAAGAACAATCTACTAGAGAATTTATTTCTACCTCGATCTTTCTTGTTCAACTGTTATCTGGATCTTCTTCCCTTGAGATCTAGCAATCTTTGTCCTCTTCCCACCAAAAGCTGTACCTTCTTCTATGTTCTTCAGTTTGTGATGCAGCATTTCAATCTCCTCATCAATTCTCCCAGATCTCTGAGATATCAAACAAACAAGAGGTTACCATACATTACAACTCCGTATAGCAATACTGAAAGGCTTTATTATCAAGACAATGAAATGAAAATTGGAGATAATTGTGCACTTTTATTTACCTTGTAGAGTTCAACTAGCACATTATCTATAGATTCCTGAGAATCGTAAGGGCAGAGATGGCGGAAAGATTTGATTGCCTCAATTGCTTCATCAGATCGATTCAATTGTTTCATCACTACTGCCATGTCTTTCAAGGCACTATCAATCCGATCCCCAGCATTTATAGCAGCCCAGAACAAGGAAATAGCTCTGCTTGGGTCCTTCTCTATCAACTGTAATTTAAGGAATCAAACATCAAAAACTACACAAGCAAAATAATCTAAAAGGATATAAAATGAACTTAAGTACAAAGTAAGATCTGTCCCAGCTTCACTACTTCAATTCTATGCAGAAGCTAATGCTTTTAGCCATATAGAAGTTCAACAAATAAGAATGTTATGTGCCATGAGAAATTACCATAAATGCATCCAAGAAAAGGCCCACAAAACCAAAGCATGCCAATAACAGATGATTATCAGGCAGAATCCAATACAAGAAACAGTAAATGGAAGCAACTTCAACAGTGTACACAGAATCATAAAAATATTCAAAGCCCGTTCCAGTAAATTTTTCGAACTCAAAAAATGCAACTCTTTTATTAGATATGATGAAGTTGTAATTAATGTTGATAACTGAATCAACAAGAATATGAAATCATACTGAATACCAGCAAAAATCAAGAAGAATCTATTAAACTATAATAACTGGTGTAACTTTCATCGAAAGAATGAATAAATTATTCAACAAAAACCTTACTGTACTAGTTTAAACAACCAAGAAACAATTGACAAAATGAGGGGAAAATCCGGAGGACGAGAGTCCGTAAAAACAAAGTTCAACAGTAATCAAGAAACAGAGATTCAACAAACAGAAAACCAAAACGAGCCCAACAAACGAAGAAGAAACTAAGAAATCTGCGAACTCTAACTACCATTCATGAGCACATACATTTGCAAAAATTAGTACTCAAGAACACAAAAAATTCCGATATAAACAAATTCTCAAAAAGTAAGCGACAACATAAACAAGGAACATAACTCAAAACTCTTCAAACAAAAATCCCAAGATACTGAACCAAAAAAAAGAAATCACTAACCTGAACGTGTTTGGCCTTGACGTAGGGTGAATTACCTGCAGGCACCTTATGAATGACGTGGAACAGATCACGTTTGCACCCAGATGACACACTCTTCCTCTCGGACATGGGCATCACCGCCGGACAATGCGGCGACTTCCATGACGCCGGAGGAGTAGAAAAGCCCCTCGCCGGGAAATTATTGTCGTGGTGGGACCACATGTCTCTGTATTCTTTGAACCGTTTCCTCGAATTTCCCAAGAAAATGCAATACCAGTGATAAAAAGAATCTGTTTTGCATGAAGGGGAAATGTTCCGTTCCTTATGAGAGAAAATTGAGAAAGTAGAGAAAGAGGTGTGATGATTGAGAAGGTGAGAGAGGATGTGAAAAAGAACTAGCCGTTTTATAATAACTAGCCGTTGGGGACCTTGGGGGAGTTTTCCACACGTGTGATCCTGGCACGCGCCGCATTACCGCCTTTTTCTTAAGAACATTTATAAAAATTTAAAAATTATTCTACCAAACATAAATAAAGTAGAAATTTAATAGATTAAATTTTAAAAATATAATTAACATTTATTTAATTTTTTTTGTCAAAATATAATTTATATGTGTAGTTTTAAATGATGCACCACAAGATGCATTATTTCAAAAATACATTCATTCACAATAATATATAATAAGAAATTAATTTATTATAAAGATTTTTTTTAAAATTAAAATAAGGGTAAATTATAAAATTTAAAATATATTTTAAAACATTCCAAACACAAATTTTTATATTATTCATTAATTAGTTAGAAATAATAATAATAATAATAATAATAAATACTATTTTAATAATAAAAAATTATAATGTGTAAATATATTATAATTAAATATCTAGATACATATAGAATTTAAAATTAAAAAATAAATATAATAATTTTTTTTATAAATAAATTAATTTAGAGTAAAATTGTTAAGAGTATTTTTTTTGTTAATTTTATTGATCTTAATTTAATATATATTTGTTTTTTTTATATATTTTATAATACAAAATATACTCTTGATTTAATTTTATTATTTGCAAGTTAAAAGAAATTGCAGGGATAGATATATTTAGAGTTAAATTTATATATAATCTATGTTGGAGAGGAGGCAAGTAGTTTATGAAAAAACCATAATGATTTATTATGGTATTGATTTTAGCATTTATTTATATTAAAAGGACAACACTTGATTCAATCAGCACTCACCAAAAACTCCATTTCAAGATCCATGAACTACAGGAAATTTTGAAAACTGGATGAAGCTCCAGATTTTTCAATGTTCGGTATCAGGGTTGATATCACTTGTTGATGATCACCAACAAAAAATCCTGGCTAGACTTTGTCTCAAGTAGGATGAATTCTCATTGCTGAAGCTACTGCTGATCCTTACCAGAGTAATAATGGCGAAAAACGCAGGAGAAATCCTCCATTTCATGACCATCCTCGCACAACTTTGTGTATCTGCAGAAAATAATCAGCTAATCAGCAAGTTGCTTCTTTTTGCATATTCATCAGAATTTGGTGTCTTTATTTGAATCAGAAGGATTGGAGAATATCAATATGGCTCTCAGTAATGCTTTGGACTTCAGAATTTCATAAGTTCAGCAGAAAATTGAGAGCTTGTGAAGTTCAATAAATGCATGCCATCCAGTTCAAAAAGAACTGCAACTTCTCTCCTTGGACACTTTCTGCAGAAACTTCCATGGATGTGGGAAGTAGAATTTTAGAAGTGAAGATAGCAGTTCAAATCTTCTAGACATTATCCTAAGCAAGCTAGGCTGAAGACTAGAAAATAGTCACAAGTTAACTGTAGCCAGAACCAAGTCCACTACTAACATTAATTGCGACTAAAGAAACAAAGTCATATTCCAGGGAGATTTTGAAAAAAAAGAACTGTTGCCTTGTTCAATGAGTAATCATGTGGCAAAGGCACTTACATCTCTAATGCTTGGGATGTCAAAGGGCATTTAAGACCAACTGCTTTAGCTGATGCTGCAACAAGATTCAAGTCTTTAGCCTGAATAATACAAAAGAACATATTATTAATACACATAGTAACCCCCAAACACAGATAGTATAGAAATTATTTCAGCTAACATATGATGGAATCTATTATCTAGTCAGAACAGTACTATTATATGAACACTCAACAAAAAGGCACACTCAGTGTTTAAATCGCATAACATTGACTTTTGGATAAACTTCACTAGTTTCCCAGTAATTTATAAGACTGTGTAGCCTCTCGTATCAAAAAAGTAATGGCTACCTTACATCCATACCATATGTAAAGATAGATGAACACGCTTGAGGGAGAGTTGCTTGTAAATTTAAATCTTGAAATGATGCCTCTAGTTTCATTATATTACAGGAGAGATTCGTAATTATCCTTAGCAAATTATGTCAAATTTCATTTGAAATACTTATTCATATTTGTTTCTTATTTTAGAGTTTTCTGTTCGAAACTTGACTTAGGAAATAAGTTTAAGGTAAAAATACTTAATTCCTTAACTACTCGACGGGAGAACTCTATGAATAGGAACTAACAATAAGAGTTTGATGACCCAAGAGCAACATTATATTCAGGAAGAAAGATGTGCACCTTGTAACAGGTACATTGAGATCTATTGTGGTGGTAATAGCTGCAATTTTATCGTATTAGATAAGCGTACTATGATAAACTTGTCTAGAAAGAGAAATAAAATATGGGATTTGGATTTTTTATAGACATTTAAAATGTTATAAATATTGTTGATAGTGGACCATGACAGGTATATTTCAACCAATGCACCCAGTATCAGAAATGTCAATAAACAAGCTTCAAGTCAAATGTTGACATAACATATGGCATTTGGAAGGCCACAGCTCTTCTATAACATTGTCAGACTCCAGAAGACATGGGTAACATTTGAATGCATAAAAAATATAAGTTACAAAAGCTAATGCTCATGCTTCATTAAGGTTCTTAACCCAAGTGCCCCATTGATTAACTTGATAAATCACGGAATGAATGACAAATCTTTCCCAATGCAATATTTAAACATTAGCACAGGTAGGCTGAGACAACCTACCATGAGCTTAGATGCAAATCCACCAGCATAATCCTTTGATGCAGGCACCCCTTCCATAACTCCAGGAACTGGGTTATAACTATCACTGTCATATTGAGAATTTCATTAGAACTTGCAAATGATTTTTAATGCAAGAATCAGAGAGCAGTGCAAACCCGAAAGATTGGGGATTCTTTTCAGAGTTAGTTTGTGCAGAAGTCAAAGTTTTCGTTCATCATATTTTCTGCCATTTACTGCCAGCCTCAAGGTAACCAAACTATTTTGAACACTAGAGAAGGTTTTTGATCTTCATATTATTTACTTTTGCGGATGGAAATAAAATATATTGTCACAAATGATGGTCCTCTACCATAAGTTCAAAGTAAAACTCAGAATTTGACCAGTTCAAGCAGCTGGCTTTTCTGCGGCATCATTTGAAGGATAGCTTTTAAATGTTAGTAAAAATGGACAGTAGAAAAGCATTTGATACCTAATCCAACATCGAGCACTTGAAGAGTTAAAAACCTTTGTTAGGGTGTCTGCTTCAATTCCAAGTGACTGGCCAAGAGAAAGGGCTTCTGATACCCCAAGCGTGCTCACAGCTAGTGCTAAATTGTTGCAAATTTTTGCTGCCTAAATAACAAAGCAAAAAATAAAGTTAGCAATATGCTTAATTCTTAAATATAGGCGAAGCTCAAGTGCTAAATAAAATATTTATTTGGAAATTGAAGTACTTCCGCAAGCAGGTATAATTATATTTTTTTCACAAGTCACCCACTTCTTTTCTCATTTCACAAGAATCTGCACAACCATCATGGATAACTACCAGAACAGACAGATGAATACTTAAGTACAAGCAGTTAACAGAAAGCATTCAATCAAATGAAGCTTAAGTGGGTGTGTTGATCATCAGAGAAGAATTCCAGAAGACCTGCACATGCCCTAGCCCATGTAAACAATGTCTGGCACGCCCTAGGGCATGGCTTCAGGATTTAATATTTTACAACCCAAGGGTCTTTGTACACGAGAGAAGGGCCGGAAATTGTGTTTTAAAAGGTCTCCGACTCAAGAAAGGCTTCCTCATCAGCTTTAAAAGGTTCCAAAACATATAAATAAGGATCTCTTCATCAGAATAAAGGTACTTTCACTCATGATTCAAATGTTCCAACTCATCAAGAAGAATTCTAGAGAGAGAGCAAGGATTTGAATCCTCCAAATTTCCATTGAAGAAGCTCCAGGAAAAGAATCGTCATTCTTTTTTTCCCTCAATTATTATATCTCTTAGTTGGTGTTTGATCATGGATTGCTTTCCACTTCAAGTTCTCGTGTTAATTGAAATTCTGTTAGGGTAAACTCTCTCTCTCTCTCTCTCTCTCTCTCTCTAGGGTTAGGGATGTAGCAGCTCTATAAACTTATGGCTGTAATTTCATTTCTATTCAATGAAAGGGTACTTGATTTTGATTCACCATCTTTGTTCCTACTGCTTGCTTTTTTTAGATCACACAGTTGCATGATTACATATACCAAATGAAGTATTGAAAGATGAAATTTGGTCTAGGAAAATCCTATGATTCTTGATTTAGATATAGCCTAGAACCCTTTGGGAAATTTCATAGAATAAGTGAAGAGCCTAATGGGTTTTAATCAAACTATTTCCACGAGAGCAGGTTATTAATATGGTTAGATACATCTTCTGATCCTTGAGAAAAAACATTAGATTACCTAGGACCATTCTTCCTTCAAAAAATCTAAATTGTCCCTAATTAAATGAATTTATTCACATGCAATAGTAAATTGATATCATGAACCAAGCTAGAGGTTCTTCTCGATTGGTAGTTGAGTTTTTGTGTTTGATTGATTTCTCATAATTCATACTTTAGTTTTGAATTTCTGCTCTTAGTTTTAACATAATTCAAATTAAATCACATAAATAATCATAGTTGCAATATTTTGATATTCAACAAGGTCCTCATGGGAACAATACTCATTCATCACTTTATTACTTGTCAACAATCTGAGCAAAAATCGAGCAACACTTATATAGCATAGCATATATAAGGATCTGATGTCCTCAAAAACAAATTAATTGTTGGTCTTTTTAGGAGGAGTATGTGAAAATATAAATGAGATCGAAAAGCTTATTGATTCTATTGATGATAGAGATATTTATACATGAAAATATAACTGAAAAATCTTAACCTCTAATCATAATAAATCTGAAATCATAACTTAAAATCTAAAAGATATTATCTAGACTATCATATCCAAACTACTTAGAATATCTTTGACAGAATAAAAGATGCATATTTCAATATTAATTTAGGTTTATTTTTCTAAAGAAATAAAATATAAGACTGTCTAAGATCACAAGGAAAGGTCTACATATTGCAACCAAATTGCATTGCAGTATTGGCGATGCTTTAGAATCATAAAGAAAAATGGTCCACTTAACCATATGAACTATTGCATCTGTTAGATCCATTACATAAGTTTATAGCTCTCCACAAGATATTGCAGCAGCCAATATTTATTCATGCGTACCACTGTCAATAAGCATTAAGGGATGAGGCATAAATTACATTAATATCAATACTCTTTGGTCAGTTGCACAAAGAAGATCATAATATGCAAACAGTTTTCATTATAAACCTGTTATGTGATTTATATTCTGTCAATATATTTTAGCCTCATGAACAAAAATTTGTATCCTACCAATTCTAGTAATTGACAAATTAGAAATAAATGCCCAATGATAAGCTAATGCATCCTTAGGCGTCCATTGTCGAAGCAAAGAAGCACAAAGATCAGTAGGGCTGTAAATAAACCAAATTGCTTGTGAGCTATTCGAGACTCGGCTCGATAAAAGCTCTGTTTGACTTGATTAATTTTCTAAATGAGTCAAGCTCGAGTTGCTCGTTTAGTAAACGAGCCAAGCTTGAACTTCCAAATATTCAGCTCGTTAAGACTCGAAAGCTCGTTTATTTATAAATTCATAAGCTAGCTTATGAATATACTCATTTAACTAAAATTATTTAGTGTTAAAATCATTGTTTTTAAACTAAAATCATTAGGATTGTAAATGAGATGAGTTTTTTAGAGAAACTTATTATTTTTAAATTTAAAATAATTAAGATTATAAATGAGACATGTTTTTTAGAGCTATTCGAGATTTGGCTTGATAAAAGCTCGGCTCGTTTGTTAACAAATCAAGTTTGAACTTGTCAATATTTGGCTTGAACTCAAAATGAGTCAGACTCAAGTTCGATTCGAGCTCAAAATGAATCAAGTTTGAGCTCGAAAAAATTTTAAAACCAAACTTGAACTCTTTAAAGCTCAGTTCATTTACGAGTATCAACAATGAAAAGGGAAATGAATGAGATGCACTACAAAAGCATCATACATCTGATTTCTCCTATCAGTAATCTCAAAAAAGAAAGACAAACTGAAAAATACAATAATATAAAGGCTAGAGGTCCTTAGCTTGGTGTGTTTAACGAGAACATACCGAACCAGTTCCTGCTCCACCACAGTAGATGCTGTTTTTGCCCATTGACAGAAACAAGGGTTTGGCAGTCAGATAAGCATCCTTTGAGCCACCAACCTGGATAAAATCATCTATTTTCAATGAAATTAATATTACAAGGAAAAACTTTGAGACACCCTAAACATTTTCTTTTTATATATTTATTTATTTGCAATCTGTTGGAATATATGGCTTATGGGACAAAGTTCCACATTGGCAGTGTACAAGAAAAACTAAACGGCATTATATATTCATTGGAGCTAAGTCAGACATAAAGCCATACCATAAAAGTGAGAGTACCAGCTTCTGCAGCAAGAACACCTCCAGACACAGGAGCATCCAACATGACAGGCTTCTCCAAAATACCTGCATAAAAAGATGTTTGCTAAATGTACAGAAGAGGGGGATAAAGAATAACGTATTACTCAATCTTTAAGAAAATAACACCATTAAGTCCAAGTTCTTGAAAAGAATATAAATTGATTCCACATGACCTTATTAATGAAATTGTATCCATCTCATGTTCATTAAGATCAAAACCCTGGGAGTTTTTAAGAATTCCTACAAACAGGTAGACAACTTCCACATGTGTGCACATATGTGTGTGTGTGTGTGAGAGAGAGAGAGAGAGAGAGGGAGAGAGAGAGGAGAGAGAAGAGAGAATCATGTCACATATAAGAGACACAAAAATAAAGATAGAAATAAGATAGCAAGTGAGAAATAAGTAGGAGCAGGTGATATAGCAAGTATAATAGCAGAATGTAAACATGTGAGGTTGTTATATGAGCTGG
>CAOGCB010020750.1:0-18406 GCA_948266635.1 Cnidoscolus chayamansa
AAAAAAGGGACTTAATTATAAATTTAGATATAAATTAATATATCAAATTGGAAGGATAAAGGTATCAAAAATCAACATATGGGACTTAATTATAACTTGAAAAGCTTATTATATCCGGAAACAAAGCTCCTCCATCGATAATCTCTCTTGCCTTTCTGCTCAGTTCTCCTAATGAATGCCACCAAAACTGAAAACCAGAACAAGGAACAAAGAAACCAAGAGAGGCATAGATTGAAAGAAAAATACAAAGGCTCAAGGAAAAAAGAAAGGATTTTGCTAAGCCTATCATCCTCCAACCATCCCCACCCCTTTTTCTTCTTTTTTGTTGCTTCCAAGAAACCCTCTTTCAAGCTTCTCACAACGCATCTTCCTCTTTCTTCCACCATCTTTACCATTTTTAACCATGGAAGCAGCAAAAAGAGCTGTGTGTGGGGAAGACCCTATTAACCCTCTCATTACCACCACCTTACAAGCATCAGGCATTCTTGTCATTTCCCACTTCTTCCATATTATCTTGAAGCCTCTGGGACAACCTGGACCTGTTGCTCAAATTTTGGTAAGGCCTATATCTTTATATCTTAACTATACTTTGATTACGAATTATCGGATCATTTCATGTTTACGACGTTAATGTCTTGTGCACCTGCAGGCAGGAATTGTGCTAGGTCCCTCTTTATTATCTCACTTCAGCATAATCAGAAATTTTTTTCTTCAAGCCTCTTCGGCTGATTATTATGATGTTTTTTCTTCCATTTACAACATACTTTTTATGTTCTTGATTGGTCTGGAGACGGACATTCCTTATCTAAGGCGAAACTTGAGAAAAGCAAGCATTATTGCATATGGTGGAATGACCATTTGCAGCATATTTGGTCTGGCTGCTTCCTTTTTTATCATTCGTATATTAAAGTTCACAGCAAACACGGTTGCTCTTGCCAATGTCATCATGATTATCCTAGCCAATACAGCCTCTCCAGTGGTGATTCGCCTCGCAGCTGAACTCAAGTTTTCAACCTCAGACACAGGAAGATTGGCGATTTGTTCCTCTCTCATCAATGAAATCACTTGTGTGGTTTGGCTTTGTCTAATTGTTACCTTCATGTCGTGGAACATGTTTGGCAGGGCTATTCTTTTCTTTTTACTGGCTCTAGGACTCGTTTTTGTAAACAGATACGTAACTACTTGGTGCGACCAACGGAACCGGAATCAGAAATATGTGACAAATGCCGAGATGCTTAGCATCTTGTTTCTTGTCATTGCTCTATCATTTCTTACAGAAGAATATGGATTTAATAGTACAATTCCTTGTTTTTTCCTGGGCTTGTTGTTTCCCAGGGAAGGCAAAACTACTCGGACTTTGTTGATCAAGCTTGCTTATTCTGTTCACAACTTCATTCTCCCAATTTACTTTGGATATATAGGATTCCAGTTCAATATAACATACCTGAATAGCATCAGAAATGTCATAGCAGTTTTTCTTATGATCATCCTGAGTATGGGAGGCAAAATCATCGGTACGTTAGCTGCTTGCCATTACCTACACATTCCAACGGTGGACGGGATTATCCTCTCTTTTCTGCTCAACATGAAAGGCCATGCTGAACTTCTAGTTGTCGGAGTGCTGAGAAGGTCCATTGTAAGTTTCTAGAAATAATAATGGAAAATTCACATTGGCTTTTTCTTATGCTGATCTTATTATGGTGTTGTATCTTTTTTTACAGTTGAAGTCATGGTGGGATCAGAATATTCACAATCTGGTGGTAATGGTTGTAGTGCTTAACACGATACTCTCAGGACCTGCAGTTGCTTATATGCTAAGAAAAAAAGTTAAGTACTTTGCTCAGAAGCAGATCTCACTTGAATATCGTGAACCAGAGAGTGAACTTCGTTTGCTGACTTGTGTCTATGGTTCTCGCCATATAACAGAGAAGATTGGGTTAATCTTTGCTATGAGTGGATCCCCAGAATCACCCACCACTGCTTACTTGATGCACCTGGTAGAGCTCCCCAAGAAACGCCGCAAGAAGAAGTTGATGTACCACCAGCTGCAAGATGGAGATCAATTTAGTGATGAAGAGGAGTATGGTGGGAATGAAGTAGTAGAGATCAATGATACAGTGGATACATTGACAATGGAGAACAAATTCATGATCCATCAAAGCAAAGTTGTATCATCCTTTCCAGGAATGTACGAGGATGTGTGTGATGCGATTGAGGACTTGAGAGTACAAATTGTGTTGGTAACCTTTCACAAGCACCAGCGTCTTGATAGGAAATTGGAGGCTGGCAAGGAAGGAATAAGACTAACAAATCAAAAGCTTCTTCGCCACGCCCCTTGCTCGGTGGGGATCTTTGTAGATAGAGGGCTGACAGGATTTCACATGCCTACCTCTGAGTCATTGCAAAATGTAGCAACATTGTTCTTTGGAGGCCCTGATGATCGAGAGGCATTAGCATGTAGCAAGAGGCTGACCTCACATCCTCATGTTAATTTCACACTCATTCGCTTCCAAGAAGAATCACCAAGTGAACACACTGAGTTTATAGACAACACCTCCCACAGCAATACTGAAGTTCTAATGGAGATGTCAAACCGTGACATGGAAGCTGAAACTGACAGGGCATTTTTGGAGGATTTCTATAACAGGTTTGTACCTATTACTATACCAACATTAATTTCATTCCTTTAGAGTAAAAAGAAATTGCAGTGGGTTTGTTTCTCTGGTTGCATAAAAAACTGGAGTTTTTTGATCAGATACGTGGCATCAGGTCAAGCTGGATACGAGGACAGGTATGTCAGCAATAGGACGCAGACACTGGAGGCCTTAAGAGGCATTGGGGAGAGATTTTCTCTGTTGGTAGTAGGGAAGGGTGGAAGAGGGTATTTACCCATTACTTCAGATTTGAATGACTGGGAAGAATGTCCTGAGCTCGGGACTGTCGGAGATCTTCTGGCTTCTTCAGAATTTAACATAAATTGTTCAATTTTAGTCATTCAACAACACCAGCTCTCCGAGGCAGAGCATACGGATGATTAGATATGTACGTATTTCATGTGTATATATTTGTGAAATCTTGTATGTATCATTAGGTTTAGTTAGTACTGATTTTAGCTCCCATTTGAAACTGGATATAGATACTCCATCAGAAATTTTTAAAACGTTTCATTCCTTAAAAATTTATCTGAATCCTTCTTTGACGTTTCACTGTTCATCAAGAAACCCACCACTGGAGTAACATGTTGAGGTTAAAATCCAAAACACAAAACGGTACAAATAAATACCTTTGGCTGCTTGTTCGTATAGTTCATGCATTTTCCGTTTGGTTTCCTCAAACTTCTCCGTTGAGGCATCATGAACCAACCCAAGTCTTATATCTCTAAGAAACTGAAATCTTGAACAATTAACCAACCCGAGTGTTGTATATTCAAGAAACTGATATCTTGAAGCGGACTTCTTTACTTCTTTGTCGTCTCTGTCGATGTCAACTCCACGTATCTTCATCTCTTCCCCTCTACCATGAATCCGTTGTTTGGGTTGTGGTTGTGCTGGCGTTGAAGGAAGAGGCATCGGCTTAGTTACTAAATTCATTGCAAATCCATTCATTCAGAAATCTGTATAAGAATAAAAGATTGAATCCATTAGTTCTCAACATCGCCTCGTCACTGCCTCACCTTTAAGCTCAAGCCCTCCTCCTGCAACGAAAATGAAGAAGATTGAATCCATACAGAATAAAGAACAAAGAACTTATACTTTCTTGGACACCTTGAAAGAATCTTTCAGGTGAAAGATCATAATCAATCAGCGAACTCTGTCGAGAGAAGGCCATGCAAGGCGGTAGCCCATTTTTCTATCATTGAACAGATTATGTGCGATCGAGAAGTGAATGCAAATAGGCAATACATGTGAAAGAGAATTTCGAATTTCGAAAATATATAGTTTAGGTGTGGCCGACTTTATGTTTATTAAGAATATTCATATTAATATTTTATTTATTATATATTTATTTATAATTTCTCAACTCATTTATAATTTTATTTTATCAATTCTCACATCATTTAACTAAACATACAAAATTAAAAATAACAAACTCTATTATTACATGGAACAAAATTTAAACTAATAATAGTAAGTACAAGAAAATAAATATTGCGATTATTTCTCTCTCTCTCTCTCTCTCTCTCTCTCTCTCTCAACTTGGTCAATATTCGAAGAAACTTTGCATCAATCCATTGTCGTGTGTTGATGAACAAACCAAACCGACTAGATTACTTATCACTGACAGAATAGCTTATACATTTGAAGAACAAAGAGATGGCCTTGAAACTCCACAAAACAACGAACATGGCAATTAAAGAATTAAGATAAACGCATTGTATTTCATTCACTGCTAAATTTGCTGCCTTTTCACCATACAAGCCATTCTGACAGGTGCTAGCTTATTAGTCTAGGCATCTCAACTGATTATTTTAACTCAACACTACAGTAGATATTCTGTACCTACAAGACCTACCAACCATGTTAACAGCCAAGTAAAGATGAACAAATTCAATGCGACAAATCAAATAGTCATTACGATAAAGCAAAATTCCACTTCCTGTATCAAGTGAAGCCACTAAAACATAATGGATAGTTGCTGCTCAATCAATTCTGAAATTTGGCACCTCGCTCCTAATAATATATACATAACACAAGAAAACTAAGATAGACCAGTTGATAGATGCAGACTCCAGCTCTAGCTCGTCTAGAAGTGGCAAATCTGAAGCTTGGAACTTCTCATGCTTTCTGCAATCATTCAAATAAAATAATAAGAGATAAACACCAGGACACTAAAAAATCCATTCCATGGTAATAAAATGATGCAGGGCCCTCCATACCTGCATTGGAAGGTAGAGTTTAAATTCAGGAGGGAGTTCCTCTTCTGAGTAGAGGCGGTCGGAGAAATATATTCTCCTTAGGCGGCAATTAGCATGAACCTGAACTCTTAGTGTCTCCACATAATTGGTTCCATATGCTCTCCTGGTAAAATCAGCCAAGTTCAACTGGATTTGATTCCAGCCATCATCCATCTTCAATGGCATGGTGCATATGTATGGCTTCACTCTTGTGATTGCCTACAACATTCAAATAGTAAACATCAAACATAATGTCCATATTTCAGGATAGTAGATAGCAACAATTATTATCATGTTAGCTTTGAGCTCCACAAAATCAAATGCTTTGGATGGCATATATTGATGCACACACCATTCCTTTTTTAAACAGTACAACATGAAAGCAACCAAGTAAGCTACATCCACACAGGTGAAAACTATATAGTTAGATAACATTAGTTGGCCACATAATAAACTTCACATTTCTGGCATCCAACTCTAGTTTACATCAAATACTCTCATTTAAATATTCATTTTTACAAAAATAGCATTTATAATCACTCAAATTGCTAAAAGAATAAATAAAGCACTAAAAGCAAACAACGCCACCAGCTTAACCAACGATTTTCTCTGAGGAAAATGAATGAAAAGAAATCAAAGGATGATCACAGAATGCTACATCACATCCATGGGCAAAACTTACACACTTGAAAGTTAGAAGCTCGGAAACGGCGCCTGACATTCTTATCATCCAAGACTTGAATTTCAAATGTGAAGTACTTCTTCAAGTTCTTCACAATCATAACCAAAAATGGAAGTTTTATACCAAGAGTTGCAGCAGGGTCTGCTGGGCATGTGATGTATGTAGACTGAATATTTGATCCAATAATTTCAAGCACATTAGATTGTATGTCCTCATCATGTGGACGTTTTACATGACCGTTTGAGACTGCAAGACTCAAAGACAAAAGTAATACAGCACAATCAGTTCATCAAAGACTAAATTGCATAGCAGCTGTGATGGAAAGTAAATGTGATTGTCATGTTAAGGCATCAATATGTGAATAACAGCTAAAACAAATAAACAGGTACCTCATTTGCCTGTTAACACCAAATTTTGTTATGCAGGGTTACAGTAGATATGAAACTACCCTTGCAAAAACTGTAGCAATTTAGTTGTGATTGTGAAGCATGACGAGGGTTTTTTACTTCATCAGTTTTAGGGCCATTTGGTTTTAGTATCAAGTTGATTATGCAAATGATATCATTTGCTTAAGAACCCATAAATATTTCATAGACATCCACTAAAGTGATAAAACTAGAAAATCACTAGTTAGATGCATATCATTTCAGTTGCTTATTGGGCATTCTCCTGATTCTGCAACAGTTAGATGCAGTTAAATTATTCATACAGCCAACCGATTTGTTTTTCAACCTCACTCAATAACAAACTATAAATGCTTATGCAGTCCTCCCGTGGAAGCAGAAGACTGAAGTTAACAAGTGGGTCAAGACCAAAACACAGTGTTCCAGCTTACCCTAGAATATAGACCATTTAGACATGAGTTTGCTTCCTAGGTCATTGAAGCTTGGCAAAACATTTCTACAACAAATCAGCAACGACACTTTGGACCAACAATAGCACAGAGAACAGAACAAGAAACCAAATATGACAACTTCCTAAGAGAAGCATCAAAGTATGAATGATAACTGCCTATAAGAAGCAGAGGAGAAATCCCAAAATTAAACAAAGGGAGAAATTGGCCTAGATTCAAAATGTTTACCAATAGCTCCAGCTACTTACCTTCTTTATCCCATATCTGTAAAGGTTTGCTCCTACAGAAACAAAATACAAAGTAAATAAATTTCAGATGTGTAACCCGAAAGGCTGATCATACACATAAAGCCAAAATAAAGAACATACCCAAGGCTGTATAAGATGGACAAAAATCCAGACTGAAATGTGTTCCTAAACATCTCCAGTAATTTAAAGAACTCAAGCTACAGATAGAAGAATATCAGCACCAGTTCAAGCCATTAATATCACAAGATACACTAATTTATATAAAATCAGAACAAAAAGAACAAGAAACCCTAGCAATATATACTATTTCAAATAAATATTCATTATTCAATAAAAGAAAATTAGACAATCGACTGAAACCCTAGATTAACAACAAAATATAAAACTACGAATCACCATGAAATAATGACCTGCACGTTTGTTTATCGGGAAAAAGAAAAAGATATTTGCCGCGGAAAAGAAAGACTGGGCTTTTATATGCTACGAGGAAATTATTGGGTTGGGATTTAAATCTTTTTTCGAAAGGTTAGTTCGTATATGGGCTTAGAATGATCCATAGATGGGCTTAAGGCCCGTCTCATATTTTTAATCATCGTTTTCTTCTGCAACGCATTATATTAAATTGATAAAAATCTTTCAAAACTAATATCCAAGAAATATAATGATTATATTAAATTAATTATTTTTAGTAATTGTAAGCGATGATATGGGATCCAGTTGTCACTTCCAACTCCAGCAAACCAAAATCCTACTTTTTGGCTTGATCGGCTTTTGTCCCGTCCATATGGCTAACTAGCCCCACTTAGATTCTTTGCCCTTGTGCCACGTGTCCCTTATCATGCCACGTTTCCCTTATCATGCCACGCATTGGTCCCGCAAGCAAACAGAGAAAGAAAGAAAAAGCAAACAAGTAGTAGTGATAGGCACGCCATCAGAAACGAAATTGAACCACAGATTTCTCATTTGTGGGTCCAAATAAAGCCACGTGGACCAATAAAAATGAGTTGTCTGATGGAGGGATCGCCAGCCACAAATCTAAGCGTTAGTTCTCAGCCACAAACGCAGACCCTATTTCACTCTTTTGTTTTCCTGTGAAAGTAGCTTGGCTTTGACTCTTCTATCATAATATGTTATTTTCCTAAAACTTAATTAAATACTATAAAACTCAGCTGAAGCAGCACTCTACTCTATAAGACGCAAGGCAACCCATCTACCCATTGGCTGGTTTTTCTTTTCTGGGTTGCTTCATTTCTCTGTTTCAGCTTCTGGGTCCTCTTCAATTTCTGAATCAATTTACCCCCACAAACAGGTTTCTAGTTCTTGCTTCTTGATTTTAATTTATTACTAAATGTTTGAATCTTTGGTTTGTGGGTCCTGTATTAGCATTCCATGTTCTTCTATCTGTTAGGGAAAAAGAAAAGATTGTTTAATAAATCAAAATTGAGTATTTGACCACCTTTTATGCCTCAGCAACTAGCCCAAGAAAAGCTGTTGTTCTTTGAATTCAGGGAATCCAAAATGCTTTATCCTTATATATATGGTTTATCTATTTGGTGGTTTCAGATAATGGACTGGTGTTTTGGGAGCAAAGTTGACGAATTTGCAATCTCAAAGGAGCAAGAAACATCTGATAGGTTCCCGTCACCAGAAAGTTGGCCAAAATGGGGAATAAGTGAATCCGAAAGTTTTGACGAATTTGTTATTGATTCAAAATTGACTCGGGAAGAACTCAACTTCAATCTCTTAAATGAAGTTGAGGTGCAAAGTTCTCCTAATGATGAAGATCAATCTAGTTCAGGTATAGGGGGAGCATCATTAGAGTATCTTCAGCAAACTGCTCTTTTATGCGACCAGCTTGATGGCCTTGCAGGATTCGAACACACGGATGACCTATTCTTGTACAGGCATAACTTATGGATTAAGATACTTGATTTAATGCCTGTTAGGAAATCATGGAGCCTCAGAAGTGCTTCAGCTTGTTAGCACCATGCTCAGACATCCCATGGAAATTGAGTGCTTCAATATTTTTTCTTGCATGGTATAATTATTACGTTGCTGAGATCGCGTTAATGATGAACTTGGCTGCCATCATCACAAAATTGTAGATGTATATTTTCCATCTGTTGAGGTGAAGGCACCCAATTTCTTTATATGACAATCTTCTGCACCTTTTTAATGCTATATTTGACAAATTAAAGCCGATTCAATATCCATGGGATGCCTAGTATTTTCCTACTTTACATTTTTTAAACTGTTTGATATCGAATGACAGTGTCCTCATTTTTCACTTTCTATCTTCTGTGCTATCAATGCAGGAGTTCATTTGTGGAGGATTCTCCGGGGAATGAAAACCTTCACAGGTTATTTTGCTTTGAGCCTGAATTGCTAAATTGCATGGTAGAGGATGATGATATCAGGACGGACTCGATTTTAGATGCTCAAAGTATTTCCAGTGATGTATATAGCATGGGAAGCTCTAAGGATCTCAAAACAAATGCATTTTTCCCATCAGTGGATCCAGATGAAGGCAAAGTTTCTGCTTATCAGCCGTTTATTCCTTCCAATTCAGATCAAAAGAATTCCCCATTAATACAGGTGAGATTTTCCACGAATGCTCTTAGATGTGAGAAGTGGCCATATTTATTTTATTCTTTGTGACAGATTCCAGAAACCCCCTTTCTTGTACTTCATAACTTCTAAGATTTGCAGGGTTTCTATTTGAGGTTTATGCCTGTGTATTTTGTTACTTTAGAAATTAACCTGATATTTGAGTTCTGTTACAATTGTGCGTTTTACTATACCCGTTTTAATCCTTGGAGTTGCATGATTGTTGAAGGCACCGCTGATAAAAGCCTTGGCCCCTTCTAAGCGTAAAAGAATTAACGAACATGTGGATGAGGAAACATCTCTTGAAGAGTTTGTTTTGCAGGAGCTAGCAATGGTGATGACACAGGTACATTAAATAGCAGTAACAACCTAACAAGTCTTGTTACTTTACAAGCAACCTACAAATGCTGACATAGTTTTTGCATTTTTATATGTTCAGTTGACAGATAAAACTCGAATTGGCTTTCGTGATGCTTTTTACCGTCTGGCCGATAACTCGAGTCAACATGTTACGACATGCTACCAACATGGAACCCTTTCCATGGAAACTACTTGGACAGGCCAAGAAGACAAAATAAGGTACTTTCATATTATTTTCCATTCATTTATCTGTTTCTCTCTTCTTTTGTTAGTTTGTACTTCAAGGCTGTGAATGTGATTGCTTGATTGCAATATTTTTTAAGGTGGTTCTGATGTTCCATGTGAGTTAGTTGTGGTTGAAATAGGCAAACCAAGTAAATAACTACAGAAATGGGGTGGTGACATTTTCTTTGTTTGAGTTCAAAGTGATTTCTTTATGGATATTTGTTGACCTTAATTACTGTAAAGAACTAAAAGGAGTGATTCTGTCTGTATACAGGGATAAAA
This sequence comes from Cnidoscolus chayamansa, assembly GCA_948266635.1. Classification (NCBI taxonomy): domain Eukaryota; kingdom Viridiplantae; phylum Streptophyta; class Magnoliopsida; order Malpighiales; family Euphorbiaceae; genus Cnidoscolus; species Cnidoscolus chayamansa. Next base: position 10,152 of record CAOGCB010020750.1, read on the forward strand.
GCTCCAGTCGCTCTGAACTTTTTGGCTAGAGGATTGATCTAATCTATTTTCATCTCTAGTGGTTTTACTTAACTATCACATTGATTTTGATTCCTTATCACTATCAAGAATCAAATTCAAGAAAGGATTTAAACACAGAGGCTTCCTTATTTACATGCCTGTTCATTCGATAATCAATCCTCTTCCGTTTGCGTTATCTATGTCCATGTCCTTGTTGCATCAGCAGTTGATTCATTGAGATGTATACTTTATTTTAGGCCTGGAGGACAGAAACCAATGGTAGACAGAGCCCTTGCGAATCTCATGTTCAACAATATGGACTTCAATTTACATGATTTTCATGTCTCATCATCCGAAAAAGGAAGACTCGAAGCAACCTGTCCATGAAACTACAGCTCAAATCAGTCACAAATCCATTATCTTCCTCACTATGCAGTTTTCTCAAGTAAATTGCAAATACTCTGCAAGGATATATACCCTCAAACAAGGGCAATTCAACATCTAAATATCATGGGAAATCCTGCAAAAAAGAGCATGTAATAAAATTTATGATATTGTTGTTGAGGTGCTGGCATTTAGGATGAAACAAACTATGAGTTCCCATGAAATATGTACTGATGTACAAATCTGAGACTTGATAATTATGCCATAATCTAGTGTTTTACTGCTTTACTTCTGATTGTAAGCAATACGATGAAAGACAGAAATATGAGAATGTAAAAACTGCCTCTTGGGTTTAATTTGTTACAGAAAAAGTACAAGAGGGATTCAGTGAACTTCTATGCACATATTATTAGTGAATTGAAATGGATGTCTTTTTTAAGACAAAGAAAAAGGTGTATTAAGAAAATATTGTTGTGGCTCTTGGACTCGGACATTTTATGCGTAAAAGATCTTTTGGGTTCAAATCTCAGACCAATTCTTAAGCAATGCAATCCACACACTCTCTTCGATGATACTTAAAATGTTAGAGAAATGAAAGAAATTCTTTCCTAGGAATCTGGAATATATATATATATATCAAAAGAGAAAGGTCAGCTTCACGGACGGCTTGAATTTCATAAAATAAAAAAAAAAAAAGAAGACTGGAAAACATATTTTAATATCTTATGAATGAAGTCTCAAATAAAAATATCAAATCTTAGACAACAGAATAAAGTAATAGCAATTATGTTTATCAATAATACATGGAATGGATTGCTTGTATGAGCAGAAGGAAACACCAATGGGAAAAAGGCAAGAATCCTCCAAAAGAAAAGGGTAATAAAAATTTTCCCAAAAAATAAGTGTACTAGTTGTTGTCTAATAAAATGAAAGTGACAAAGGTGAAACTGTTTAGCAGAGAAACTGGATCTTAATTATGACCCTCTCTGGATTTGACCTATTTTTATGAGCCAACAAACCCATAAACACTACTCCTTCTCTCATCTATCTTTGACTAACTAAACAAATTCTTAACCGTAAGTTGGTACTACTTTTAATACAAACTTTCGTTAATCTCGACGTGCATGCCTCTACTCCCTTGTATCTTTTTTCTTCTTATTCATCCTCTGCAGCTTCACTAAGCCCATCAAACACTTGCCCTCCACCTTCTTTCCATGGCTAACGCTTCACCACCACCACCACCATCACTACTACCTCCCCAGTCCTTGCTTGAATGCGCTCCCTTATCGGCAAAGTCTGAGCCCTCTTCTCCTGCCCCGCCTGCAATCTCCCTCCAACAGCCAACCAACAAGAAAGGCTCTTCTAAGTCTGCCAAGATCTTCCGCCGTTTCCGATCCGTTTTTCGGTCCTTTCCTATCATAACGCCGATTTGCAATATGCCTGTATCACTCAACGGTAGCCGCCTCCAAGACGGGCACATTCACGGTGGGACACGCATGACTGGGACCTTATTTGGCCACCGTAAAGCTAGGATTAATCTAGCCATCCAAGAACATCCTAGCTCCCTTCCTATTCTGTTGCTTGAACTCACAATGCCCACAGGAAAAATCCTCCAAGATATTGGAATGGGGCTGGTGAGGATTGCCCTGGAATGCGAAAAGAAGACAAACGAGAAGACCAAGATCGTAGATGAACCTATATGGACAATGTATTGTAACGGAAGAAAATCAGGATATGGGGTGAAGAGAGAGCCAACAGATGAAGATTTGATCGTCATGCAAATCTTGCATGTGATATCAATGGGGGCAGGGGTGATACCGGAGGACGGAACAGAGCAGCCAGACGGTGAACTGACGTACATGAGAGCACATTTTGAACGTGTGATCGGGTCTAAGGATTCGGAGACATATTATATGATGAATCCTGATGGGAACAATGGACCAGAACTAACCATATTCTTTGTCAGAATCTGAATGGTAATTAACGTCGTCTATGAGATGTAAGTACGGTATTTGAGAGAGAAAAACTGATCATATCTCAAGTCTCTGTACATTCTTTTTGTATTTACTGATGTTTTCTTAGTTCATTCATATGATGTTTTTAAATCTGGAAATGATTTATTTCTCAACATCAACTTAGATGAGGGAGTGTAGATTTATTGAGAAAATGTTAACGGAAGGAGCTGTGGCCTTGTAGCAAATTATCTTTGCTGATTACGTTTATGCGTGACAGCCATAACTAAGAGATCTTCTAAATCAGTTGGCAACTGGTGGTGAGATTAGCAAGCGTTATTGAAGGAGGCCATATCCTCCGGCCGGTGGACGGTGGTCATCATGATTCATGACAAGCTGGTTACAGCTTTTTTTTTTCCTCGAAAAATTAGAATTCAGTAAAAGGTGTCTAAGGGCAACCCAACCCACTAACATGGATAATGGATCGCAGTCCAGGTTTAAAAAGGTTAATTAAAATTAAGAATCAATGCTGATTTATTTTGAACTCGAATTGAATATGACCAAGTTTAAGAGATAAAGAGCTATGGAAGCACTGACGAATCAAGAACCAGATTTGGCACAGACAGAACATGCAAGAGGCAACCTGAGAAAAAAACATCCAGGAGACGGAAAGATCCTTCTCCACGAAGCACAGCTTGCCAAAAGATCAAAAACAAGCGAGCAAAACATATATACACCCCAAATCAGAGGTGGAGAAGGAGACTAAATCTTCAGTCAGAGAAGGAAGGGCCATTCCATGTCTGGACAAGCATGGAAATGGAGAAAGAAAAAGGAAGTTGTGGGAAAATTTTGCTCTACAAAAATAGAGAGACTGTATCTCTATTTCCTACTTCACTGTTTGCAGTTTGATACGAGTAATCAGTTTTGAGTGCATATATTTATTATCTGGAAATTCTTAATTTTAGTGCATCACAAATTCAAGATATAAACTTACGTGCGTGGACTTGCCAGATTTATTAACCTCCAAATCTTTCAATTTCTCAAAGCTACAAAGCCCGACTCCATCTTCAATTACGCCTTCTTTCTCTTGCAATGCATGTTGAGACCTTCCTCTAGTGACAATGGATGAAGAGTTTCTCTGGCACCAACTTGTTAAGGTAAAATCATGAGGAGATGAAAGTGTCAAAAGGGTTTCTTGATGGATTGTCGCAAAAGATGCAAATGGAATATGGGAAGCAAAGAGTCTTGGGTGGGGAAGTAATGAGAGGTCAGGAACCTAAACTTTGTACTCAAAGAGAGAAACAAGATCATGAGGATTTGAAACAACCAAGGGATGATTTTGAGAATGCGGGAAATTGGTTGCGATTCATGATAGCAAAAGACAATGCTTTTATCCATGTGGTGCCTGATTTTGGTAATGTGGCTTGTAAATGTTTCTGGAAAGACAAAATGGCTTGGATCTGCTTTGGTATTAATATTATCTTGATGCTTACAATACATCTGATTATCTCAACCATAAGTATGCTCTCATGCGAGTGTCGTCAAGGGATTTCTTGTCAGATACGTGAGAATTGCTCAATGATCTGCTTGCATCCGCGTGATCTCATCCTTTTAATTACAATAAAATAGTTCATATTAGTTTCTTTTGTCGATTGTAATATTATAAAAACCAATTAAAACCATCATTCATCTTGAAGGAAGACACAATGATCTGGAAGCTTTTATTAATTCCGGAATCTTTTCTATCCTCTGTCACTACTCACCCGCCATGTGGCAGCTCACATGTGATCCCGCGCCATTATATGCCGCCAATCTCCCACGTGGCCTCTTTACGTCACACTTTTTAAAATCTCGGGAATCCCTTAGTTTATCCGCCGGTTCTAATTCACTCCTAGCCATCTCTCTCTCAGTGTCAGATTCCACCTACCATTATACACCACCGTCTTTTTCACCTTTCTCCCCCAAAATTCCCTACCGTAAGGCGACGAGAAAAAAAACTCCGGTGACCAAAGAAGTCTCTCTCTCTCCCCTCCCTCTGCCTGCGATTGTCCACTCTGCTTCCATTCAGGCTGTATCGATCGTTTAAAAAAAAAAAGGCAAGTGCCATTGTTTATCGATTAGATCATTCAAAGAATTCGATGTCGTTTGATTTAATTAATGAATTTTGATGCCGTTTGATTGATTCGGAAATGTAGGGATGTGTTTGCGTGCTTTAAAATAACCTTTTTTTTTATTTTTCTGGAACTACAAGGCAGAAACGAATTTTAAATAATGACAATAGTATTTCTTATTTTCGTGTTAACTTTTCGTTGCTGAAACTATAGCAATTTATTTAATAGTTTAGAAATTAATTGATGAACACATGGTTTTTAGGAAGTTAATGGTCTTGTTGATTATTGAGTGTTTGGTTCCTTTAGTTTCAGATCAGTCTCTTCCTCACTGTTGATCATTGTTTAGTGAGTCCTGGTGGGTATGGGTGTCGTGGTGAACAAAGAGGATTGTATACCAGGAGAGGTTAAGGAAATCTTGAAGTCATTGGCGTCAAAGCGGGAGGATGTGCTTGATGTTAATGCATTGCAGGTGATCCCTCTTAAGGGGGCAATGACCAATCAGGTCTTTCAAATTAAGTGGCCAACAAAGACGGAACATGGATCACATAAGGTTCTGGTGAGGATTTATGGTGATGGTGTGGAGGTCTTCTTTGACAGGGAGGACGAGATCCGGACATTTGAATTCATGTCTAAACAAGGGCAAGGTCCTCGTCTGCTAGGCCGGTTTGCAAATGGGCGAATTGAAGAGTTCATACATGCCAGGGTACTTAGATTTTTTTTCTGTTCCACAAAACAATTTTTTGCTTTTTCTTTCAATTGATTGGAATCATATTCTATACATGCTTGTATTTTTCCTTTCTAAACAAATTTTTGCCTGACTTCTTCATTTGAATTTCTCAGACGCTGTCAGCATCTGATTTGCGTGATCCTGAAATATCCACTCTCATAGCAGCTAAATTGAAGGAGTTCCATGATCTTCAGATGCCTGGTCCAAAGAATGTGTGCCTGTGGGTTAGGTTGCGGTAAGTTCTATTTCTCCTTTTTTCTTCTTCCTTTTCTTCAAATGAGGTCTTATATATCTAGCTATTTGTTCTTGTATGGCTTCATTTTTTTTTGTTCGTCTATTCTTCAGAAACTGGCTGAAAACAGCTAAGAGTGTGTGTCCTCCTGAAGAAGCTAGAGCTGTTCAATTGGATGCCATCGAGCAGGAAATTTCCTTATTGGAAAATGAGCTCTCTGGAGAGCAAAGAATTGGTTTCTGTCATAATGATTTGCAATATGGTAACATAATGATAGATGAAGAGACAAAAGCAATTACCATAATAGTAAGTCTCTTTTCGTTCAATAGTTAATTCAATCTATGAATTTGTTAGTCCAGTTTCAAGTAGTGAAATCAGACACCTACTTTATAAAAAGCTCTACTGGAAAATTTTCAACTGTTCTATCTCCTTATTGTTTTAATTGTTAATTATTGTTAATCGCCATCATTATCTTTCTCTAGTGCCCTATCTCATGTAAGTCATTAGTCATACTGTTCTTCTTCTTTGGACCGTGGAATCTATCTTAGAAACAGCATATAGTTAGTCATATGCAATTTTATAATATCATTGGAGGTAGACATAATATCATTAACATACTTGTAAAATGATTCATTTTTTCAATTGGCTATATATATATCATGATAGTTATTTCTTGATCTTTGTTATCTATTTTGATATTTACTTTTTTTTTTAACCAGCTTTTCTTAACTTATTCCCTTCTTGAAGAACACGTAGTTAGTGCATTTGTAGTGTGTTTATTCTTGTTCCATTTCATGTTTAATTTTAGCAACATCATTGCCCATATCATGAATGCCCCTAGGTACGCATTGTTCTCCTATGATGCATTCAACCAAAAATGCACAGTAATGCAAGTAGAGTTGTGACTCTGCCTGGTTGAATGAGCTATAGGACATTGATGGCATGACTAGTGGTCTCATGGATTCTCTATTTTCCAAGGTCAAAAATGGAGATAGATGTTTCAGGTAAAAATAATATCAAGTAACAAATTTTATTCTTGTTCGCTTCCTTTGAATTGAGTTCATTAATTTGCATTCATACCTAGATCGAAACTTGACTTAAATCTACTCGTTTGAATTTTTTCTGTATTATGAAACTCTTTTAAAAAACCTCAGTTAGCTTACCATGAGTGCTAATGCCTTTGTTGTATTAAATTTCATTGCTTTTTGGTATGACTTAATCTAATTTACTATTTGATAAAATTTGTATTCAATTGAAGAATCTCTTTCCTGCATCACTTGCTTGTCAATCAGGTTCCAAGCTTTACCTTAATTGGAAGTTTCTTTTTTTTTTTTTTTTTAAAAAGAAAATCTAACATTGTGGTGTCAAGTATAGAACTGTTTATGGATATTTGCTTAATTAAGATAATGAGAAATATGATTGTGAGTGAAGCCTTGCAATTGCAAGCTTAGGTGGACCTGGGCCTGGATGTTAATTGACTTCAATTTTAACTTGCTCAATGTTATTCACAACCTGCACCTTATGCCTATATGATGTAATCAATAGCTAACAGAAATTGAGATTAATATAAATTTTTGCTTGATCTTCATTCTGTGGTAGTTTTACACCTCACTTTGGATTGGTGATTTTATGACTTTCTTTTGCACAATAACTAGTTAATAATCTTTCATTTGATTATATTGCTTGTCCTCCAGGATTATGAATATGCGAGCTACAACCCTGTTGCCTTTGACATAGCAAACCACTTCTGTGAGATGGCTGCTGACTATCACAGTGATACACCACATGTTATGGACTATAGTAAATACCCTGGTATGTGACTATTTTGTTAACTTGTTAGATATTCTTTGCTTTTGTTTTGCCTGATTCCGAAAGAATTCTTATGACGTGTCTCACAATAGGTCTGGAAGAGCGTCAAAGGTTTCTGCATGTTTATATGAGTTCTTCAGGTAATGATCTGCTATGTTTATCACTGGAAGTTCTCTGTTGTTCAAGTTGAGTCTTTTTTCTAATCAAATCTATATTAGTTTGTGAGACCAACGATCTTGTTATTTTTTTGGAACACTGATTGAAAAGGAGCAGAATTAACTATTAGCAAGTAATTGGCAAACTGGAAATTTGAATGTCAGAGCCTGTTTGGTTTAGCTGTCAGTTGAGAGCTAGTAAGCAGTAGTTGATAGCTGATATGTCAGATGTTTAGTAAACTACGTCTAACTCTTATTGGTGGTATGTACAATGACTAATAAGGGTATAGATCCCTTTAAGTCTGCTTTAGAATTTTTATATCTGAAGCATGAGGGCTATAATAATTATGTAAATGTGCAATGTTTTTGTACTTTATGAATGTCCATCCCAATTGATTGGCATATTCATATTTCAAGATGTAGATTCTTGATTTCTCATGCTTGATGGTAGACTACTGTGCTTGCATTTATTTTTATAAATGCCAGCCGTAAAGGGTATCATGTGCCAATACTCGTAGTGGAGTTCATGCAAGAAAATTAACTGCAAGATTGGTTTCGCTGTGATCAGCATATGAAGCTATTGGTTTTCATGCAGGTGATCAAGCTAAAGACGATGAGGGGAAGCAGCTTCAGGAAGATGTTGAGAAATACACACTTGCAAGCCATTTGTTTTGGGGCTTGTGGGGCATAATATCAGTATGTATTGTCGTCTTATGTTGTGTACATATAATTGATGGGATTTGTATTCATGGAGTAAGCTTATTAATATTTAGGTCCATCGAAATTGTTTTTGCCTTTACAGGAACATGTGAACAAAATCGACTTTGACTACATGGCATATGCAAGGCAGAGGTTTGAACAGTACTGGTTAAGAAAGCCTCAACT
>CAOGCB010020906.1:0-11487 GCA_948266635.1 Cnidoscolus chayamansa
AAACAAATATATGTTTTGATGTGATTGTTATTGTGTTGTGATGTGTGATTGAAATGTGTGGTGATTGAATTCTGTGAGAATGATGTTTGGATGAATTGTATGTGAATATGAATATGAGTTGATGAAATGAGAATGATAGTAGAGAAAAGCATATGCATTGATTAATAAAAAAAATGAAATGTGTTATGCATATGATGACATGATTGACATAAAACATAATATGCACAAAAATGGGAAGACCCATGAAGGTGAAGAGGTGACCCTTGATTTAAAAAGAAAATGGGAAGACCCATGAAGGTGAAGAGGTGACCCATAATAAAAAAAGAAAAAATGGGAAGACCCATGAAGATGAAGAGGTGACCCATAATATATGAGAAATGTGTAAATGATATTGATAAATCATTATGGTGCACCATTGGAAGATGAAATATGATTATGAAAGGAAAGAAGAATGGAGAATGCGTAGCATGAAAAGCATTCACATCATGGTTTATGACATTGCATTGTTAATTTAGTAAAATTGTAATTTTGATGGAATGATAAAGGATAACGACTGTATGGATTGTGTTAATGATTTAAGATGATGTTTGATAAGGATACATTAATTGTGGACATGTATGAGTTAATTGATATGATGTATGATTTATGAGTATGTATATAACTTACTGAGTTTTATACTCAGCGTTTATCCCTGATATAAACGCAGGTGAAAGTAGTAAGAGGAAGCAAGGAGAATAGAGATCTTTCTTGAGAAGTTAGCAGAGATATTTTATTGTAAATAAATATGTATCCTAAGATAATTGTAATATAAATACAGATTGTATTTTGTAACTATCACTATAGGAAAGAGGTAGTAATGTAATAATAATATGTTATGCTGCGTGAATATTTATATAAAAACTATGATAATGGTTTGTTTTGAATTGTTTATGAGAAGAACTTTTATTAAATAATGTTGATGTTTTGATTTTGAAATATGATGATGTTTTAAATGATTGGATATTGAGAATATTTAATGAGAAAAGAAATGCGAAAAAAATTTATACAGGTTTTTATAAAGCAATGATCCAATTCTATCCCTTACATGATGATTATTGGTTTCCTGTAGAGTAAGGGGGAAATCATTATTCATTATGTGGGAGACATGTCATGGTAGATGTGACAGATCTCTATAACCGTAGTAGGTGTAGGTTAGTCTGCTATCGCCTCTACTTTCTTAGGATCTACCTCAATGCCATGTTTTGACATCACATGTCCCAAGAATGATATATTGCTAAACCAAAACTCACACTTTGAGAACTTCACATACAACTGGTGCTCTCTTAGTGTCTATAGAACCATTATGAGGTGTTGGGTATGCTCCTCTTTGCTTTTGAAATGCACCAGGATATTATCAATAAAGACTATCACAAAGTGATCCAGGAATAGCCTGATAACTAGATTTATGAGATCCATGAATGTCGTTTATTAACCTAAACAAGTTTTCAAGAAACTCATAGTGCCTATATCTCATTCCAAATGTAGTCTTGGTTGATTCATCTTCTTTATTATGCAACTGATGATAGCCTAATCATAGATCTACCTTGGAGAAGTTGTTTGCTCCTACCAATAGATTACCCAAACCATCAATTTACGGTAATGAGTACTTATTCCTCATAGTCATTAATCCACGCAAAAAGATATAATAAATAAATAAAGAAATAAAGCGTGAATATCTACTGGTAAGTGTACCAGATCAGATCAAGTAATATAGTGGGAGAAAGAGTATCGAATCTCGAAGATTAATTAATTACTAAGTCTGTATTAATTTTCATTATTATTTAGGTAATAATGTATGATGATTAAAAATATTGAATGTTCAAAAAAAAATTAAAAATTAATGAAGAGAATGTGGGAAAAATAGAATCCACACAAATTGTCATAATCAATTTGTGTTCATGTTATAGTAGCTATGTGGAATTTTCATAAGAATTTAACAAACTTTAAATCTTTTTCAACTTAAAGTATAAAAATCCCAAATAAAAATAATAGCTTCCACTAATTAAAGTAAATGAGGATTCAATATTACAATCATTAATTTTTCAATTAAATGACTGACTAACGTGATTAAAATAAATTTTCTTAATCCTTTAGTGAAAAATTAATTAACAATATTGAATAAACACTTATGTCAAATCTTAATAAAATTAAATAACATTGCTCCCACATAATTTATTCAATCTTATTTGGGAGTTCCTAATAAATATGGATTTCTCTGTCAGGTTATTTAAATATTTATAAACTGAATTCAATTATTGAATACAATTTATAGGAGAAATCCCCATATGAAAAGCTCCACATAATCAACTATTTATAATATGAACCCAATAATCATTTTAGTTGATCAGTGCTTCATCTTATTTCCCACCAAAGAATTTAGAATATAATGATGTTTAATGTAGAAAGATAATTTAAATGTGCAGGAAAAGTGAGATACATACTAGAAAATAAGAATCGCATAAAGAAAATAATTGAAATGAAATAAATGTTGAAATCTTCCCTGAATTTATTGAACAACGAAATTCCAATTGTTCACAATAATTTCTTTCAGTTTATTATAATGAAATAAGAATGAATAGAAAATAAATTTCTAAGGAAATTCTAAAAAGAGAAAATGTTACAAGAAGAGAAATAGAACGATGGAAAAAAAGAAAATAATTATCTGAATCAATGAATCAATCTAAGGCTTACACTAAGGCCTTTTTATAGAGTCCGAGAAGGAGAGAGAAGAATCTGGTGAGCAAATGTCTCAAGATCAGATTTGATTTTCTCCAGGAGATAGAGGATTCGGTCAAGGCTGGCTTCAAGGCTGGTGGCTTTGAATGTAATCTGAATCACGATTGTCTCAAGGCTGGCAACCTTTAATGTAGACGGACGGCCTTCTTTTCTTCTTTGACTGAAAGCTGGCGGCCTTCTTTTCCTCTTTCAAAGAAGGTTGACGACCTTCTTTTGTTTTCTGCTTTTGGGTCTTTAAAACTTGAGTTTTCACAATAAACATCATTTAAGTATCAATTCCTTATATTTTCTTATGATATTAATATAAATTTAATACAAGTCTTGAAAGAAAATATAAATAAAATATGATCTTATCAATATCCCCACAGTTGAACTTTTGTTTGTCCTCTAGCAAAATAAAGATGGACAAGAGAAATCTATCATTGAACAAATTATTAGTTAAAATTTAGCAGTTAATCTAAATAAAACAAATTTTTAATCTCAGTGTTTAGCAATTGAATTTGCTTCAAAAGAAAAAATTATTAGTTCATAAGGAAAAACATTCATTTAAACTTCATAGAATATTAGCAAGTATAAGCTCCCACAATTTTTCTTTCTAAACAAAACAACAAAAAGTGAAAGCATATGGTATCTATTTTTTCCTAGAATTTCTGCCTTTTTTAATTTAGTTTTATTTTCACTTATCATTCAATATTTTCTTTCTAATTTGCCTTAATTGACAGCAGAGTCAGACTTCACTCTTCTGAAGGACCAGAGCCCGCTCATGTCAACCTGGCTTTCAATTCTTTTTTCCTTTCCACCCTTCTCATTATTGTGAGTTCATTGAGTCAGCACATCCCGATTTTAAAGAGAACCCTACGAACTCTTTCTCACACTAACATTCAAGATTAGATACTCTTAACTCACTTACCTGAGCACATCCCAGGCTCATCACTATTTCCCTGTTAGGTGGTGTGAATACTCGAATTTTGAGATTCATAAAGTCAATTTTTTCGGACTGCAAACAGTCCGACCAGACCGGAGGTCTTTCAAAAAATATCTCGGAACTATACCAAAGTGGTACTAGAAATGTCCGAAAAATCACAAGGGACCAAAGGTGTCCTTGGAATAATTTTTGGAGGTCCAGAACTCCCGAAAAAGCCTCCGGAATGAAAATCAGCAGATTTAGCGCAGACTTACCGCCCTAGGTGGTAAGCTACCACCCTAGGCGGTTACGGCCCTAGGCGGTAACTTGCCGCTCTAGGCAGTAACTTACCGCCCTACGGCGGTAGGTTACCACCGTAAGGCACGTTTTCCTATAAAAAGTAGCCTCTGGCTCCATTCTCGGGGCCCCACTTTGAATTTTCAGCGATCACTCTCCCTCCTCGCTCCTTGCGATTCTTTTACTGCTTTCCCTATTGCATCAACTATTGCATTTTTTGTTTGATTTGTGATCACCTAATTGATAAAAAATTATTAATTCAACAAACTGAAGCTCCGCAGTGGACGACTCCTAAACCAGGTACACTCCTCTTTAGCTCTATCTCTTTTTGGATTAAAGTATCTCATGCATGCATAAATTCTCTTCTACTCCACACTCTCTAATCATAATCACTCTGCATTCATATTTGCTTTGATTATACAGATCTAAGTTGAAACGCCCGATTAATTAATAGTCGAGGTGTTAGTGCTAGATCTAAGTATATGGGTCCAAAATGCCTAATTAATCAATAATTTTGGCATATCTCCCATATTTCAAATAAAATGGCTAAGGATGGTCCAATTAATCCATAATTGTGAATCATAAAGCCCACATTATTTTGGCAGCAAAATTGCCTATATTTTATTTATTGTTTCATCCAGATTTATGGACCTAAATGCCTAATTAATAAATAATTGTGGCATATTTTCCATAAATCAAAACAAAGTGGCTAAAATGGACCAATTAATCCATAATTGTGATCCTAAAGCCTAAATTGCATCATATTGGCAAATTGCCTAAATTCTTAACTTATCATTTTGATCGATGAAATCTAAATTGGTCCATAAAGGCCACAGAGGATCGGATCCGGCTATAAAGGCCCATGAGATCAAATCTAGCCATAAAAATGGCCCAATGAGATTAGATCAGGCCCAAAGAGGCCCAAAATTCAGATTTGGCTTTAAAAGCCTAAAATTCACCAAATATTAAGCCTAAAAGGCCAAAAAATGGTCCAATGACATCAGATCTGGCCCAAAATGGCCCATGAGATCAGATCAGGCCCATAAGGTCCAAAACTCATCCATTTGGCCCAAAAGGCCCAAAATTCCTGATTTGGCCCTAAAGGCCCATAAATTCCCAATTAGGCCCAAAGGCCCAAAATTCCTGATTAGGTCCAAAGGCCCATAATTCTCAATTTGGCCCAAAGGCCCAAAATCCTCAATTTGGCACCAAGTGCCAAAAATTCATATTTGGCCCATAAGACCCAAAAATCACAATTTGGCAACAAATGCCCAAAATTACATTTAGGCACCAAGTGCCCAAAAAAATCACATTTAGGCACCAAGTGCCCAAAAAACCCATTTTTGCAATAAAAAGCCCAAAAACCCATTTTGGCCCAAAAGGCCCAAAATCACATAGGCACCAAGTGCCCAAAAAACCCATTTCGGCAACAAAAAGCCCAAAACCCAATTTGGCCCATAAGGCCCAAAGATTAAAGCCCTTTTAAAAAGGCAATTTTCGAACTACGTTGACTTTGATCCCTTAATTCAAATAAAGGGTACGTAGGCATGTTTGGGATTAAATCTCAAATACCAAGTCTAAAATCATTCAGAATTTTCCAAAATGATTCATCAAAATTCATCAAGCATTTACCCTGCATTTTCATATACATTTACATAGTTAGTTAAATTGCATGACATGGTCTCAGGATCCACCTCGGGTTCGTAGGCTAGGCCTTAATCTATTGGGCTAATTAATCTAATAATTAGGTTAATTAAATTAAAATTGGAGTCATAGGGTTTTTTCCTAATTTACCCTAAAATAATTAAACCAGGTGGCGACTCACATTTCACGTGCATTCATCCCAATATACATTTGTATTGCATTCCTGAAGCATGCTGCATCTGGGGAAGGGGTTCACAATAATTTGTCTACATCTAGTGTGGATAATGAGGTGTGGATTATAAAAATTTTGTAAATGGTGAATATTGTGTAAATTGTGTAGATGGTGTGGATCAAGTGATATATAGTGATGTTTTATTAAATGGGCTTGGCTATGTGCTGAGGTACGATAGAAAAGTAATAGTCTATGTTACCAATTAGCAAAGCCATATGAGAAAGTTTGAAACACCTGAGTACATAAAAAGAATGATATGTTGTAATTGAATTTCAGACAGAGATATTAGCTTGAGCTGACTAAAAGATTATGACTGTCTGATAAATTATCATTCAGGGAGAGTTAAATTGGCAGCAGATGCACTTAACAGAAAAGCATTTGCTAGTTCATAATAAACACTTATGAAGTTGTGAGAAAAGTGTAAAAGTTTAAAGCAGTAATATCTCATCATTTTAATGATGAAGTAATAGCAGAACTAATAATTTAGCCTGTGTTGCCAGCGTAGAATAAAGTAACATCTAAGGAAGATTAACAATACTAGAATGAATTATTAAATTGTGAGCGGATGAAATTATAAAGTATACAATGGATTCTAATGGGGTATTGTGTTATAAGGATAGAATATATATATATCAGCTGATAATGAGTTGAAAAGAGAAATTTTGAAAGTGGCATATGAATTTATAATTCATTTCATCTAGGTAGTATAAAGATGTATTTGGACTTAATACCATACTACTAATGGATTGGAATGAAGAGAGAGATATAGTTGATGTCAGCTTTCACCAACTGAACATCAGATTCCAACAAGAATTCTGCAATCATTAATGAAACTTGAATGGAAATGGAATAGAGTAAGAATGTATTTTATAACTAGATTCCCTATGTCTCTAAAGGATTGAGATATAATATGAGATATTATGGATAAATAGGAATTCTATGTGAATTTGAAATGCAAAGATATCCAATATAATGTGGGTGACAAAGTGTATTTGAAAGTATTACTGTGGAAATACATTTTCAAGATTTCAAAGAAAGGCAAATTGAGTCTGAAGATCAATGGACTATATGGTGTAATGGAATGGTTTTGGAAACTAGATCAAATATACAATATTTCTCATATTTGATGTTAAAGAGATAAAGATCGGATCCTTCTTATATTAATTCAGCTAAGGCAACAGAAATTCAACCGAAATTGAATTACAAGGAGGAACCGATCAAGATTTTGGCGTGGGAAATAAAAACAACTAAGAAAGAAACATATCCAATAGGTAAAAGCATTATGAAATCATCATATGGGATAGAAAGTAATTTGGGAGTGAAAGATGAAGATAAGACAGTTGTGTTCCCAACTATTTCGAAGTGAGTAAGTTATAATTTGGAAAATTGAGCTGTTTTAAATTTCGGGGATGAAATTTTCTACGGAGGGGAGAATTGTCATGAACTGATTTTAGGGCCTATAAGATTTGGTGCCTAAAATCAAGAATTGGCAAAAGAAATATATTAAATAAAGAAATAAATTGAGAAAATGGATAAATGTGAAACGAAAAGGAAATAAATAAATAAATAAAAGAAAGTGGAGAAATAAAATAAAACAAGTGGAAAAAGAGAAAAAGAAATGAAATGAAAAGGAAAGACAAGAAAGTAAGTTGAGAAATGAAATAAGGAAAATGGGGAGATAAAAAGGGAAAAAGAAAATAAATAAAATTATAAAAGAAAAGAAAAAAAATAGAAATTAACTAAAAAAAGAAGAGAGAAAAGAAGGTTGAAAAGTCAATAAAGGCATAAATGGGATAAGTATCAACATTTAGCAAACAAAAGAGAAAGAGAGCAGCAGAAGCAAGGGAGAGCAACGGGAGAAGAAAGAAAGGAAAGAAAAGAAGAGAAGGAAGAAGAAGGGAAGAAGAAGAAGAGGAGGAAGAGGAAGAAAACTAAAAGGTTAGTAGCATATTCTTAGTAGCTTAAAAAGCTATATGAGTATAGTTTGATCAAAAGGGATGTTAGGGTTGGATTTGAATTTGATTTGGAAATTTGTATGAGAAGTTATTTTGATGAAAACATGTGTTTTGGACTTGAATTAAAGTACCTAAAGATGAAAGAAGTGAGAAAATGGTTAAAGGGATAAAATTTGGAAATCCTGGTACGTGAACAGTATTATTGTATCACTGTTCTGGAGGACCAAATAATATCTAAAATTGATAAATGATATACCGGTAGAAAGCTTAGAATGTTAGCTACAAATTTCTATAATACCATTTTATAAAATTAGATCATTTGATACACAAAAAAGTAGGAAGAACAGCTAAAGGTCACACTACCAGATACTGAAATTTGCAGTACAGAGTGCATTAACAGTAACATTGTGTCATTGTTTCGGAGGATCAAATGAAGTCCAAAACTTATAAATGATATACCGATAAAAATATTAGAATGTTAGATACAAATGTCTAGAACGCCATTTTGTGAAATTAGATCATTTGATATATGAAAATATAGGAAGAATACACAAAGGTCAAACTGCCGGATACTGAAATTGCAGTACTGGGCAGTAAATATTATAAATGATTTGAAGGCCTTAATGAAGATATAAAATTATGAAATTTAACATGAAGCTAGTATAGGATGTTAGCTAAAAGTTTTATGTTTTCAACTTTGGCTAAAACCGAATTTAAATGGATTAAAAGATAAGATGAAGGGAACGTTACAATGAATTCTACAAGAAATCTATAGAATTGGAAATAGTCACTTTTGTACTCAAATGGAGTCCAAATGACCTGAGATTTTAAGAGGACATTTGTATATATGGAATATAACTTCAGTTAAAATTTGGAATTAAAATAAGACCTGGAACTAGTTTTGGAGATCTATGGGTAGACTTTAATTCATAGTAATTATTTAATGGTTTTGAAAGAGAATGCTATGAATATTGATGTGAGGATGCAATGTGAATAGGTAATCGGAACGAACCAATTATCACGGAACGAGAGAGGATTGAAAAAGGGAAAGCTATTGAAGGTAAGTGATGGAGTCATTGTGTAACATTGTACACGATGACTATATGTTTTTATACTTGTTATTTGTTATATTTGTGAGTTATGGGGGTCATTATGTAACTATGTACATAATGACAATATCTTTATCCATTGTTATTTATTATGTTAGGAATTCTTGAATATTAGCATGTAAAAGTAAGTTATGGAGTCATTGTGTAATATTGTACATGATGACTATGTGTTTTCATAATTGATGTTTGTTATGTGTAAGTTAATGAGTCATTTGTATAACATTATGCACAATGACATTTTGTTAAAGGTGTATGTGTGTGAAATATATGATCTGGAAATCAGGTGAGCTATTGATATGTAGATTGAGAGCCACCTGTGATGATGTTTATAAAAGTGAATTTTTATGTATGGAAAAAAGGAAATGATTTATAAAACAAATATATATGTTTGATGTGATTGTTATTGTGTTTGGGATGTGTTATTTAAATGTGAAGTATTTGAATTCTATGAGAATGAGTAAGTGATGATTATATGTGAATTATGTATGGTATTTGAAATGTTTGAGTCTGAACACATATGTGAATAACATGTGGATAAAGAAAGTATGAATGTGATTGTGGAATCATGAGAAATGATAATGCATGAAAAAGTCATGAATTCATATTGCATATCATACATGAAAACGGGAAGAACCATGAAGAGAAAGAGGTGACCCGTAATATAAAAACAAAAATGGGAAGAACCACGAAGAGGAAGGGGTGGCCCATAATATAAAAAGAAAATGGGAAGACCCATGAATATGTAATGGTGACCCATATGTGATAAAAGAAAATGAAAATGATAGTGGGAATGGTTTGGGTAATACTCAACACATAGATTGTAATTGTTTGTAATCGATGAGGGCGAAAAGTGGTCGCTGGTGCTAGAGAGAGCTAGCATGGACAAGGTGCGGCTTCTGGCAGCCTTCTAGGTGAAAGGATAATTACTTTTATGTGTGATGATTATCCCAAAGATTCTACACAAACATAGTATGTGATTATGAGATATGGCCATGAGATGAGATATGATGAGATGAAATGAGATGAGATATGATGAAATGAAAAGAAGATGAAAGGAGAAATTGCATGGAATGCATTCGTAGCATTAAAGAGTCTCATGGAATGCATTCATATCATATGTTTATGTATCACATTTGGAAATAGAATAATTGTTATTCATTGAAGAATGTTTATATTAATTGTGATGATTTCTTTTTTATTTGATGTTATGGGATGATTATATATCGGCTATGATGAGATATGATAATTTCATGTAAACTGATGATGTAATGATAGATGACGATTTCAGATATATTTGGAAATATTTAGAAATGCGAAAAATTTTTACAGGTTTTTACAAAGCTATGATCCAATTATATCCCTTACAGGATAATTAAGGATTTCTGTAGAGGAAGGGGAAAATCTTTAGTTATTCTATGGGAAACATGTCATGGGAGACGTGACACAGTATTGTAATAAAGAAATCTTTATGTTGCGTTTATTATTTTAACTCTGAGAAATATTTGTGTAAAATGTTCTTCTTATGGTTTTATGACCTTTTGGTTTTTGGATTGAAATGAATGATGATATTTTGGAATGTTTTGTTTTAATGGATGATGTTGTTTTAAATTGTTTAGAAATGCAAAAAATTTATACAGGTTTTTACAGGGCCATGATCCAATTCTATCCCTTACAAGGTGATTGGTAATTTTTTGTTGAGGAAGTGAGAAATCATTAGTTATTATATGGGAGACATGTCATAGATAGATGTGACAACTACACTTTGAGATGTTGCACTCTTCTCTGCCTGAGACTAAAAGAGTGTGAACTCATTTGGTAACTGCCTCAAATCTAAGAGAGAATTTTCTTTGATACCATGCTAGTAAGCATGAAAGTTGTGAGTCGTGAATTGTGATTGTGTTATTGCTAAGGCATAACAACTTATTTATGCAACTATACAAAGTTAGTTATCCAGCTCATTTAATGAGCTAGACTATTGACTATTCACACTATCATTGACTAATCTAGTTTGATAAATGTGTTAAAAAAACATGCATTTGATTATAGAAATTAAAATTAAGATCAAACATAGAAAAACATTTTTTCATGGTGATATGTTGAAACACTCAACTAAAACAGAAAAAACATTTATAATGGCCACATGCGAGGTGGTTTTCATTCACTTCTATGGTTCTAAGTTCCATAGAAATTCTATAGGTATATTTTAATTGCTTGGATAAAAAAATGGGGGAAAAAAGCTTCTCTTGAGTTTTAAAGGTATATTATAATTACTTACTACTTTATTGGAAATTCAAATGCATCCATCACAATAAATAAACAATAGTTTACCATGCAGCTGTTGTCTCACCAGAGCATGGGGAGACATAATCTATGGCTAAAACAACTGAATAAAATGAACATGATGACTTTCAAAGTAGATAATTGAAAGAGAAGCACAATAAGTTCGACCTCTTTTTGAAGGATTGTCAATGATTCTCCAACATATGGAACTGACTCTTCCAGAACAATTCTCTTACTTGATCAATATTTGCAGCTGTGCATAAAGGATTGAATATAACAGGGCCTTTAACT
>CAOGCB010020983.1:0-10532 GCA_948266635.1 Cnidoscolus chayamansa
TTCTCCCTCTTATTCTTCTTCTTCCTCTTCTTCTTCTTCTTCCTCTTTTTCTTCTTCCTTTCTCTCCCGCTGCTTCCCTCTTCCGTCTGCTCTCTTTCTCTCTTTCTAATTCTCCAAGTCCCCTTTCTCATTTCTTTATAACACACACACACACACACACACACACATATATATATATATATATATATATATATATATATTCTTTAAAATTTCCTTTTATTTTTCTTTTCTTTTTATTTCATTTCATTTTCTTTTCCATTTTTCCACTTACTCTATTTTATTTCTCTACTTTTCTTTATTTTATTTCCTCTTTATTTCACATTTATTTATTTTTCCCATTAATTTCATTATACATTTCTTTTTTCTTTATTACTTCCATTTGTTTCACAATGTTCCTTTTTATTTTATTTTCTAATTTATTTTTCATTTTTCACTTTTTAATTCCATTTCTTGCCTCATTTAATCATTTTCTTGCTAATTTCATCCTTTTAGGTGCCTAAACTTCTAGGCCCCAAAATCCGTTCGTAACACAAAAGGATCAAGAAGAAGCCTCAAAGTTTGATAATTTTTCAAGATGAACCCACACATAAAAAAGAACATGATGAGAAGTCTAGGAAAGTAATTGGTTCATCCTCTGAAAATTCTGCAAAGCCTTCTATCCCTGCACCTCCTGCAGTAGCACCAACTGCTTCCTCCAAGAAAACCAAGCCACCAATTCCCTCTAAGACTATTGCACCTCTACGAAGAAGTGCAAGACATGGTCTCAAGACCAAGACAGTGAAACCTAGAGAAACTGGAAGTGCTACCCAACCAGATGATATGTGAAATTTTATCAATCCTTATTAGAAACTTTTTTGACTAGTTACACAGTATTTTTTTGTGCCCCCTTACCTTTCTGATGATTGACAAAAAGGGGGAGAAGAATATGTTGTTAATACTTAAAGTAATGCTTAGGATTAATGCTTAAATATTTTTTGGATTAATGCTTAATATCAGTATATTTATCAGTATGATTGTCTATGATTATCAATTTCATTCATCTTGGTCAATATCTATGTGTTTATGGATTGATATTTATGAAATTGATGACATTATGCTGCTGTTGATATGTGAGAAAATTTTGTTGCTGCTAATACATCATTGAATTGCTAGTTTATAATGAGCTGCTGAAATAAAAAGAGTTAACTTGTGAATTTCTCAGTTATAAACGACATTGTGTGACAATAATATATATTGATCAATGATGACAGGGGAGTATTCTTTTAATGAGCATTTTATCTTTTCACCTTTTATATATATAAATATTTGTACGATAAATGTTATATATTTCTCCTTGTGAGCATTGAGTTTTGTCATTATTAAAAAGAGGGAGATTGTTGACCCCATAAGGAGAAAACCTGTTTTGATGATAACAAAACTTAATGGAATATGCTAACAAAATCTCAAGCATTTCAGATCATAAAGAAACAAGATATCAAAAGAAGATGAAGATAAGAAAACATCACGAAGATCAAAGAAAGACAAGATGAAGACATGATAATCTAGGCAAAAATAATGTAAGAGAAGTGAGACTTTGATCTGCCAATGATTTCTCATTCATAAAAAGTTATTTTAAACTATTTTCAAAATATGTTTTGATGTCAAGAAAAATCAAGTTCAAAGTGACTTAAAATTAGATACCTAATTTTGACTCAAGAGTTAAAATTAGCTAACTAATTTTAGAACAACTCTTTTATATACTGACAGTAAAATGAAATTAGCATGCTAGTTTTCTAAATTAGCTAACTATTTTATGATTGAAAATAATTTTAGCAAGCTAATTTTGGATTGAGCTTCAAAGAAGACTGACAGCACTCTGACTGTGAATACTACTGCACAGTCTACAGAAGTGTAACAACTAGTTTTCTAGCCATTGGATGTCCTTTTGTGCTGAAAATTTGAGAGCTTCAGCTTACCTATATAAGCATGCATTTACTTCATTTTTGGTAATGAAAGTGAGACATATATTGAGGAATTCTTAAGCAAAAATTTTAGCATCTTTCATTAACTTTCATTGAGAGCTTCATTAGCAAATCTTCTATCTCTTCTTCTTATAGCATTTAATTGTAATCTGTCGAAAGAGAGTGATTCCTTATAAACGTTCAATTCATCTTATCTTGAAGATAGTCTAAGTGAGGGTATATCACTTGGAGGACGTCATTAAGCACCTTGTAAGCTTAAAGAAGTTTGAGGGTACATCAAACTTGTAAAGGTTCATTAAGCACCTAGAAAGCTTCGAGTATTATAAAAGTTTTATCTCTTACCTAGTAAAAGAGATTGATAGTATATTGGAGATCTTAAGAGGAAGCTTGAGAAGAGTGGATGTAGGCCGTTTTGCTGAACCACTATAAATTCTAGTGTTTGAATTTTCTCTTCCCTAATCTTTTATGTTTGACTAGTTATTAATGTGTTCTGAAATTACTGAATGATATGTATTAATGTTTAGTCAATTTCCTTTGAGATTTCATTAAAATATTTGCCAAAATTAGCAAACCTAAGCACTTAAGTAATTTCATCGTGAATAGTAATGTGAATAATAATCCATTCACAGACTAAAAATTAGCTAACTAAATTTACAATATGTAACATTGAAATAGTTGAAGCTGTTTGTATTGATTTGATTATAAATCATATTAAAAGTACTTAGCCTCAACTTTTCATAGAAGTTTAGAGCAATAACTTGAAAAATTGAGAAAAATAAAAAAGTGACAAATTCACCCCCCTCTTAGTCATTTACGCTTAGGACAATAACAATAAATTCTCTTATACTTTGCAATTCACACTCTTATACTTCTTTTTACAAGAATTCTAAGATTACTTAATACTCTAAAAGCTTTAGATTCTTAGTGCTTCAAGCCTTTTATCTTTGTATCTTGATTCTTCCTTTATTTATATTTCTTTAATATCAACATGCAATCATTTATTTCACAGAATTCCAGCATAGTGTATTTTTTTTAAAAGTAAAGATAATTTTCATAAGTTTTTTAATCATAAAAATATCCTCATTTGAGCTCATGGGGTCAATAATATTCTCTTTTTTTATGATGACAAAACTATAGTGTAACACCCTACTTTTTGTAATCTTGGTAAGCATATATAAAGTTGGAATGAATGAAGAAGCATGTTATATTAAAGAATAAATCTACAAGGGTAATAAATAAATAATGGATTTAAGTAGGAGAAAATTAACCATGATAGAGACTATGTTAACTATAATAGAAACCATGTTAAGGTCAATAAGAATCAGTTATAATTTGGCCAAGATATATATTGCGGTAGAAATAAGAAGGCGATAAATATTATATGTCTCAGTTTAGCAAAAAAGGTATCTCAGAGTATAAGTTGGCGAAATAAGGAGATGAGTCAGAAGGGAGAGAAATAAGACTCGGTAGGATAGCTTAATATTATGGTCCAATGAGGGTGAAACAAGGATGACTTGGTTAAACTTAGATTTGAAATTCAGTTAAGTATGAACGTTGAAGGCTTGGTTTATGGAGAATGAAATAAGAAAGATCCATTGAATATGGTGGAAGGACAAGGGACATAATAAAGTCTCAGTCACAAGGTAGAAGAACATATGTTCCGATTGAATAAAGAAAGAATAATGAAAGGAAAAGTAAAAATAACATATTTATTTTAATCAGAGAAGAATAAAATAATTATAACATGAGTTAGTGGATAATAAATGAGGGTCGTACTGTGAGAAATGCCATCTGTCACCGAGAATGGGACTAGTGACATCTACTTTAAACCTAATGAAGATTGGTGTCTTCAGTAGGTGAGAGGTAACATGCAGGAAGTAATATTTAAGCTTAAGAGGAGTATCACTTTCATAGTTACAAAAAGTGAAAAGAGAGATTTTTCTTAAAGTTACAAAGAGTAGTTTTTGGAGTTGAGAGAATCTAAGTAGGGAGAAATCTAGAAGATTTGTGTTGTTGTATCTTGGAGAAGCTTAGGAGAAGCTACGTGGAGAAGAAGAAGCCATACATAGACTTGAACAAGGAAGGAGGAAGAAGAGTAGGAAGCTGTTAAGGAAAAAGGGAAGAAAAGAGTGACCGCTGAGTTGATAAAGCAGACAGGAAAGGAGGAAAGGAAAAAGGGACTACATATCCAAGTTAGGTGCTATATTGGGTAAAATAAGTTTGTTGACATATGTATGTTGTGGTGATAGGTATAATATCACAATAGAGTTATATAGATAAGTACATGTAATAGAAGATGTTAGAACTTACATGCATGAAGCTAATATTAGTAGAATAGGTGGGAAAATGCATAAAAGATATTAATAAGATAATCGGAAGAGAGATTTAACATCATATAGTTTTATTAACTTTAATAATACAAAATATAAAGGTGAGGCTGGGTTTAATGTAAAATACTAGTATACACAATAGGGTATTAAGGATATCACAATATGAATGTCTCGAATAAAATAATAATTAGTTAGGATGACTCGGATATTAGATTGAATCAGAGTATTGACCTGAATAAAATATATATGACTCCTAATAAAATAAGTTGGTAACTATTACTATAAATGAAAGGCGTAATATATATGAATATTCACTGTATGAAAATATAAATATGAGTGTGTACGTAAAACATGGTAATATGTGGTAACCTTAATAAAGTGGAATATGATCAATAAGAACGTATCTGGATAAACATTATTAATTATTGTTGTAGCCTTAGTTTAATGGAATATGATGAATAAGAAAGTATCATGTGGGCTGATATATGTAGCCCTAAAACAATAATGGAATATGATCAATAAGAATGTATCTGGATAAACAACATCGATTATTGTTGTTGTCTTAACTTAATAGAACATGATTAATAAGAAGGTATTATACGAGCGGATGTATGTAGCCCTAAAACAACTATGGAAAATGATAAACAAAAAAATCACTCGAGTTGCCTGTAATGCATGAAATGACTCGGTATTGTTGTAATGCATATTTATGGTAAAAAGAAGAAACTTTAATGTATATATATGGCCTTGGTTGATTGATTTGGGAATTGGAAGATAAATTAGAGGTATGACCTGTCATGGGGACCGTAATTGCCTATCTTGTATTTTAAAATGGTTATACGAGTTTACGGATTAGGTACCCCAGATTGACTAGATGATACGCCCTCCATGTGTACATTGGTGATTGATGGCATTGCCAAAGTGTTGCATTTCCTTGTTTTATTTTGTGTGTTTTTGCATATTTTTGTTATGTTTCACTTGTTCTTGTGTAGTTTTGGGTTAGAATGAATGCAGGTATGAAGTCAAGCATTGGAAGATGAAAATGAAGCTAAAAAGGATGGAAAATGGTGAGTTTCGGGCTGAAATTGGTCATCATAGAATAGGTTGCGAGCGCGACCTCAAGGCTTATGGTCGCGAGCTGGAACCAAACGAGACAGTACCTTTGAAACGGAGGTCACTACCGCGTCACATTTCCTCGCGATCACGACTTTGCCAAAAATCAGGCAGAAGGTTCTCGTGATCGCGACATCAACACTCGCGGTAGCGACATTAGCAAAATTTAGGCAGTGACTTCCCAAGACCAAGTCGCAATCGCGACTCCAACATTCTTGGTTGCGACACGGTATCAACAGTTGCAGAAATGAGTGGCTGGTCGAGGAGTCATGTTACTTCAAGGTGATCAATCGTTGACAGTTGCAAAAACTGGCCAAAACCAACCCCATTTGATCAACTAATTGCTCTATAACTTCCACACTTCAATCTTCTATAAAAAGGAAGCAAAGGGAGCAATCAAAAGGATAGAGAGACACTTCTAAAAAAATCAATCTGAAAAGGACAGAAAAACAAGACAAAGAGCAGAACTCAAGTCATATTTTAGGAAAAGGCGAGAGTTAATCTAGCAATCAAGTCTAGCAACATTTCAAGGGATTCCTCGAGGTGTGATGCCCTCATAGAGGCGAGAAGTGATTTCAGTTTTATAAATTCCTTCTTGTTCATTAAGATCTCTTGAATGTTGTATTTTATTTCTTTTGTTAAAACTAACATTGTATATGTGGATTTTATGAATGCAATATCTCTTAAAGCTATGTTGTTGATCCTTTATTTTGTTTTTAATGGTTTGTTTATTCTCATAAAGAACTCAAGCAGTCTACATTAATAACCTAGCATTTGGTTTAAACATGATAATGGTTAAAGCAAAGTGCATGATAAATGTTTAACTTATTTTTGACAGAAATTGACTTTACCTTGTTGAAATAATCAAAGAACAAGTTTTAGGATAATATTTTGTTAAAATAAGGAATGAAGTACATTTAGACGTAAATGTATATCATGATTTTAATACAGGCCGAGAGGTTGGTTAAAACCTTATGAATGCATTTAAGAATATTGAATTCCTAAAAACCGAGTTTTGACTAAGGAAAAAATTTTGTAAAGACATGATTCAAATGTCACTTGAGTTGTTATTTTTTATATAGAATTATGTCTAATGGCTAATAACTAGATTAATTAGTAGATTTAGGAAATAATTTATCAATCTACCGATTTATTGCAAACACGACATAAAAAATGAGTAATAGGTGGACATAACCCGTTCCTCGTGGGAACGATATTTTATTACTACATTGCGATCCGTATACTTGTGGGTTAACAAGCAACAATGATTTCTGTAACTATCAGTCGATCCTACTTGATATGCTTGGGCCTTAAATGTAGGTTAAATTTCGAACAATAATAAATGAAATTGGCGAGACATGATTATTAACTGATTTAGTTTCATTTGCATGACATGATGAATGTGCTGAGATTATATGTTGAATTATTAATACATGGTATGCTTTATTTTTATATTGTACACCCACTAAGTAAAATATACTCAGCATGTTGGTTCTCACCACACAGGTCCTGAACTGAGAGAGTAAAAGAGTCGGTTACACAAGAGATCTGCAGCCCAAAGGCAAGATACTGCTGGTTTGTTTTGTTGGTTATCAGAATTTTTGGACTTAGATTATGGCATGTATATTATAAGAGAAGTAGTGAACTCAACAGTAGCTTTGGGATGTAAAAAGTGTTAAGTTCAAATGCAAGAACATGTTTATGTATGACACATATATATTATAGTAATATGTGAAAAATGACTTCTAGTTACATGGATTAACCAAATAAATGGTACTAGAGTCACTTTCAGTTCGGGTTAGCCATAATCCAAGGTGAGGGTGTGATAGTTATTGGTATCAAAGCACACAGTTTAGGCAATTCTAGGACATAAGTAGGGGAAACTTAAGAGTAAATGTAGGAATAATATACATGCCAATAGGAGAAAAAATTAGCTATATTGGGCTAATGCAGACTTCTTTTTGGATATATATGGCGTCTGACTAGCAAAGAGCAGTTAATGAAGAAGTAGATAGTTATGTCCCACTGTCAGAGGGATTAGGAGGAGCAAATGTCACCTCCAGATAGAAGGAGAGGGATAGGAAGCATTCTTTCGGCGAATGACCGAGATGCTAGAAAGAATAGCAGGCACTATACCGCAAGGTGCAACCTCACCTGTACTGGTACAAGTTATCGTGAAATCGCCAATAGATAAACTGTGGAACTACGGGGCATAGGAATTTAGGGGTAAGGCATATGATGATTCCACCATGGCTGAGTACCGGTTGGATGGGTTTGAAAGGGTGTTCCAACAATTACAATGCTCGCCCGAGGATAAATTAGTATGTGTCGTATCACTATTGAAGGAAAAAAACATATCAGTGGTGGAGTACGGTAGAGTAGGTGTTTACTCCTAAACAAAGAACATGGGAGAATTTTATGTTAGAGTTCCAAAAGATGTATGTCGGGGACTTGTATATGGAAGAGAAGAAATAGGAGTTTCTCTATCTTCGACAAGGGAGATTTACTGTAAGTGAGTATGAGTGAAATCGTTAGACTCAGTAGGTATGCAAAGAAGCTGATGCCTACTGAGGAGAGCAGATGTAGGAAATTTGAATATGGTATGTATAATGAAATCAAGATGTATTTGGCTGCATAATTCATTAGTGATTTTTCTACCTTGGTAAAAGTAGCCTTGAGGATGGAGTAGATCATGATGGATGAGCAAAGCTAAAGACAGAGGGGTCAAGTGAAGCAGACCTAAGGACAAGCGAGTGGAGCACGAGCCGATGGTAAAAGAGTTCTGGGTCGTCAATAGGGTAGGCAGACTTAGACCCAAGGACAATCACAAAGGTTAGGACGTAGTCAAGTAGGCAGAATTGAGTCATATGCTACACTTACTGCTAGAGTCGGAGAAGTGGGTCAAGGTCCACAACTGTTATGTGAACATTGCAGTAGGCAGCATAGTGGGATATGCTATAGACTAACTGGCGCATGTTTCATATGCGGATCCATTGAGCACCTGAAGAGAGATTGCCCGAGGAGACAGGAACTGCCACCTGCACAATCACAAAAGAGGTCATTAGCTCAGGGTGGAAGAGGTCGAGGCTGAGGAAGGGGAGACTTAGGAGGAATTAGCCAAAGGGTAATTGGGACTTCTGAGATAGTAGACCGACCTGACCCAAGAGTACCAGCATGGACATATGTGATGAGAGCTAGAGAAGATCAGGATATGCTTAATGTAATAGTCGATACGCTCATGATTTTTGATGTCTCAGTTTATGCCTTAATTGATCCTTGTTCTACGTATTCATACATATGTGTGTCTGGTATGAGGAAAGATAGATTGCATGTTGATACATTAGACTAGGGAGTACTAGTAACTAACCCCTTAGGACACAGAGTAGTGGTGAACATAATATGTAGAGATTGTCCTATAGAGATTGAAGGGCATACATTTTTGGGAGACCTAATTGAATTTGCCTTTAGAGAATTTGATTTAATTTTAGAAGGATGGACTGGTTATCTAGACATCGGGCAGTGGGAGATTGTAAGAAGAAACAAATTGTGCTTAAAATTCCCATAGGTGGCGATGTAGTGTTTGAGAGTCAGAAAAGTGATCTCAAGGCTACTGTTATATCAACCATTATTGCCAGAAAGATTATTAAACAAGGATATGAAGCTTATGTGGCATATGTGAGCAAGATCCAAATAGTAGACTTAACCATCAGTGGTATACCTATTATACATCAATATGTACATGTGTTTCTTGATGAGTTACTAGGTATGCCACCTCATAGGGAAGTAGAATTTACTATTGAGGTGATACCGAGAACTATACTGATATCAATAGCTCCTTATAGAATGACACCTGCAGAATTGAGCGAATTGAAGACTTAATTATAGGAATTGATTGAAAAAGTGTATATTAGGCCTAGTGTATCGCTATGTGGTGCACTAGTGCTGTTTGTGAAGAAGAAAGATGGTACCTTTAGATTATGTATAGATTATTTTCAAAAATTAATTTAAGATCAGGGTATCACCAGCTGCAGGTGAAAGAAGCAGATATCTATAAGACTACGTTCAGAACCAAATATGGGCATTTTAAATTTCTAGTTATGCCATTTGGACTAACCAATGCTCCAACAGCCTTCATGGATCTGACGAATAAGGTATTCCACCAATATCTAGACCAATTTGTAGTAGTTTTTATCGATGACATATTGATCTACTCTAAGACTGTCACGAACAGAAATAGGGCCTAGGAGATTAGGCACCTAAATCAATTAAACATAGCAATTAAATGAATAAATAAAGAAATAAGTGAAATTAATAGAGGGAAAATGGAAAGGAAATATAAAATGGAAATTTATGAGAAATGAATAAAGGAGATAAAAGAGATAGAATTCTAAAGGAAATAAATGGGAGTGAAATTAAATGACAATATGAGATGAAAGATATGGAAATATATAGAGGTATATGAAAATAGAAATTTAAAGAGAAGGGTAAAATGGTCATTTGAAGAAAAAGACAAATGTGGGCTTTTAAAAGACAAGGGTAACAACACTTAACACATTTGCCACCAAAAGCCAAGGGAGAAAGAGAGACCCGACGGGAGAAAGGAAAAGGGGAGAAAGAAAAGGGAGAAAGGAAGAGGAAGAAGGAAGAAGAAGGAAAGGTTCATCAAAAAGGTTAGTTCCATCCACTCTTAGTAAGCTTTAATGTTCACTATGATTAACTCTTGAGTGAATGGAAACTTGGGATTTAAGTTCTATTTCACCCCAAATCTGTAAAGCAAGTTAGGATGAGGAAAACTTAGTTTATGAACTTGGAATAAAGCATTATAAACCATAGAAGGGAGAAATGGGTTAAAGGGGTGAAAACAGGAGTTAGGGCTCGTGTGAACAGTAAACTCGTGAGACTGTTTAGGTGGACTAAATGACATCCAAAACTTATTAATGATATACCAATAGAAATCTTAGAATGTCCTCTACAATTGTTTAGAATACCATTTTGTACAATTAAATCTTTTAAGGCATGAAATTGTAGAAAGAACAGACAATGCCAAGTCTGTCTGTTCTGGAAATTGCAGAATAGGGCTGTAAAATGTAATAAGCTATTTGAAGGTCCTAATAAAGGTATAAAATCA
>CAOGCB010021044.1:0-21343 GCA_948266635.1 Cnidoscolus chayamansa
TTTCTTACTACTTTCATTTGCTTCACTATTTTCATTCTTATTTTCCTTTCCTAATTTCTTTCTCAATGTTTCACTTTCTTAATTTTATTTCTTACCTCATTTACTAATTTCCTTGCTAATTTCATCATTTTAGGTACCTAAAATGAGTTCATGACAATGTCACACTTGCAAGGCCCATGCCAGCTCCCGGTCGAGTCGTGACAGCCTACTTTTGGGATTGCTCCCTCAAGGCAGGATTTGTTTATTTGGCCTGGTGGACTTCCCTCCCACCAGGTCGCCTCCCTCACGACTCGAACCCAAGACTTTAGCCTTAGCGTTGCGAGTGTGAGCACCAATTCTTCCGCGGATTTGAAGATATATCCGCTAGAGTTTATTTCGTAGAACTCTATGATATAGATGTGCCTCCTCATGTGAATAAATAACTCATTCGAGAACAAGCTTTATGTGAATCAAATAAATATCTTGCATCTTCATAACCAATTAATTATGATCCAGATTCATTTGGATACAATAATCTCATATCAATTATTTCTCAGAGATAACAAAATATATGTTTAGCTCCATTCCAATGTCTTTTTGTTGGATAAGTATTAAATCTTGCTAATAAATTGACAACAAATGCTATATCTGGATGTGTGTTATTAGAAAGATACATCAATGCTTCTATAACACTAATATATGGTACTTTAGGACCAAAAAGTTCTTCATTGTTTTATTGAGGACGAAAAGGATCTTTATTTACATCTAGCGATCTTACAAGCATTGGGGTACTTAACGGATGTGCTTTGTCACTTTTTTTTGTATAAGTTGATTGATGGAGGAAAATTTCATCTTTTAAATATTCGATCTGCAAGCCGAGGTAAAACTTTATTTTCCAAGATCTTTTATTTCAAAATTTTTTTAAACAATTTGATGCCTTTTGAAGCTCTTCAGGAGTTCCAATAATATTTAAATTATCAACATACACAGCAATTATAACAAATTCTTATCCATATATTTTTACAAAAACACATGGACAAGTTGGATTATTTTTATAACCTTCCTTTAATAAATATTCGTTGAGACGTTTATACCACATACGACCAGATTGTTTTAATCCATATAAATATTTTTATAATTATATTGAAAAATTTTCTCAAGAAATTTTACATGCTTCAAGCATTTTAAATCCTTACTGGATTTTCATATATATTTCATTATCAAGTGAACCATATAGATAAGTTGTAACAACATCTATTAAACACATCTCAAGCTTTTTATATATTGCCAGATTGATAAGATATCTAAATGTAATTGCATTTACCATAAGAGAATGTGTCTCTTCATAATCAATTTCAGGTCTTTGGCGAAAAACCTTGTGGTGTCTCTTCATAATCAATTCCAAGTCTTTGGCGAAAAACCTTGTGCTACAAGTCATGCTTTATATCTTATGATTTCATTTTTCTCATTTCCTTTTTGTACAAATACCCATTTGCACCCTACTAGCTTTACACTTTTAGGTGTCTGGACTATATGTCCAAAAATCTCGTATTTTAAAAGTGAATTTAATTTTGCTTGAATTACATCTTTCCATTTTGGTCAATCATCTCTGTGTCTACATTCTCCAATTGATATAGGTTGAAGATCCTCATTTTGTTCTATTATATCAATAGCCACATTATAAGAAAAAATATTATCGATAATAATATCTTTTCATTTCTATTTTTCACCAACAGAGACATAACTGATCGATATCTCTTCATTTTCAATATTTTCAGGTACCTGAACCTCTTCTGGGGTAGTACGATTAGTTATGTCTTCAATATCTTTATGAATACTTGCCTTCATAATATGGCCATCTTGATTATTTGCTCCTTTCTTTTTTTTCTAGGATTTTTATCATTTGAACCAATCGGTTTACCCCGCTTCAGGCATGGTTTACTATTATTTGCATTATCAAGTTGTCCTACAGGGACATCAATTTGAATTGGAGCTTTTTCAGCTGGTACATGCGATTTAGTGACTCTTTTTATGTCATTAAATGCATTTGCTAATTGATTTGCAATATTCTACAAATGAATGATCTTTTGAACTTCTAGTTCACACTACTTTGTTCGAAGATCTAGATGAGATAAAGATAACTCATTCCATGTAATTTCTTTTTCCAACTTTTTATTCTCTCCCTCTAATGTTGGAAAAATTATTTCATCAAAATGACAATCAACAAATCATACTATAAATAGATCTCTAGTTAATGGTTCAAGATATTTAATTATAGATAGAGATTCATATCCAACATAAGTTCCTAATCTTCTTTGGGATCCATCTTTGTGCGTTGTGGTGGAGCAATTAGAACATATAATGTACATCTAAAAATTCTAAAACGAAAAATATTTGGTTCTTGACCAAATGCCAATTGTAATAGGGAGAACTTATGATAACTTGTTGGCCTAATGCAAATAAGTGATGTTGCATGTAAAATAACTTGTTCCCACACGAAAGTGGAAAGTTTTGTTCTCATGAGTAATGGTATAGCAATTAACTGGAGCCGTTTAATAAATAATTCTACTAAACTATTTTATGTATGAACATATGCAACAAGCTTTTCAACAGTTATTCTAATTGACATACAATAATCATTGAAAGCCTGAGACATAAATTCACTAGCATTATTAAGATGAATTATCTTGATTGTGTAATCTGGAAACTATGCTCTTGATCGAGTTATCTTTGTAAGTAATCTCGTAAACGCCAGGTTACGAGTTGATAATAAACACACATATGACCACCTTGAAGATGCATCTATCAAAACCATATAATATTTAAATGGTTCACATGGTGGATGAATAGGCCCACATATATTACCTTGTATACATTCCAAAAATGTAAGGGATTCATTCCCTACTTTAGCTAGTGATGGCTTAAATATCAATTTACCTTGAGAATAAGCAACACACGAAAAATCCTTAAATTGAAGAATTTTATGGTTCTTTAAAGGATGCCCGTATGAATTTTCAATAATTTCACATCATAATTGATCTGAGATGGCCTACATGATCATGCCAAACAATAAAATTATTTGAATCAGTAAACTTCTAGTTTACTGTAGCATATGTTTCAAATGTACTGATATTTGTATAGTACAAACCAAAAGAAAAATGTATAATTTTTCTAAAATATATTTTTTATCCAACACAATAGAGGTGATATATAAATATTTAATATTTTTCTCATTTGCAATTTCAATATGATATACATTAAAGTGAATATATTTAAAACTTAATAAGTTTCTTAGAGACTTGGTACATAATAATGCCTCATTTATTAATTTTTTTTTCTTTTTGGTAAGAAAATTATGGCTCTTTCAAGCCTTTAATTATTTTTGTTATGTCCGATATTTTACTAACATTGGCTTCTTTTGTAGATAAATGAGAAAATTAGTTTTTTGTCTCTTTGTATAGCATGTGTTGTAGCACTATTCGCAAGACATACATCTTCATTATTGATGTTGAGACCAACTGTAACACCCTACTCTCTGTAATCCTGATTAGCATATATAAATTTCGAATGAATGAAGAAGCATGTTATATGAAAGAATAAACCTACAAGGGTAATAAATAAAATAAGGGACTAAGTAGAAGAATATTAACCGTGATAGAGATTATGTTAACCATAATAGAAACTGTGTAAAGGTCGAGAAGACGCAGTTGTAAATTGGCCGAGATGTATATCATGGTAGAAATAAGGAGGGGACATATATGTCTTGGTCTAGCGAAGAATGTATCTCGAAGTATAAATTGGCGGAATAAGGGGATGAGTCACAAGGGAGAAATAAGATTCGGTAGGATAGATTAATGTTACAGTCCAATGAGGGCGAGATAAGGATGACTTGGTTCAACTTAGATTTGAAATTAAGTTAAGTATGAAAGTTGAAAGCTTAGTTTATAGAGAATGAGATAAGGAAGGTCCATTGAATATGATGGAAAGATAAGGGACAAAATAAAGTCTCGGTCATAAAGTAGAAGAATGAATGTTTCAGTTGAATCAAATTAAGAAAGGTGAAAGGAAAAGAAGAATAACTTATTTATTTTAATCGGGGAAGTATAAAATAATTATAACATGAGTTAGTGGATAATAGATGAGGATCGTACTGTGAGAAGTGCCATCTATCATAGAGAATGACGAGTGATATATACTTTAAACCTAATGAGGACAAGTGGTTTAAAAAGGACAGATGTCTTCAATTGGTGAGAGATACCATGTAGTAAGTAGTATTTAAGCTTAAGAGGAATATCACTTTCATAATTACATAAATTGAAAAAAGAGACATTTTTCTTAAGTTACATAGAGTAGTTTCTGCATTTGAGATCATCTAAGAAGGGATAAATCCATAAGATTTTGTTATGGTATCTTGGAGAAGCTTAGGAGAAGCTACAGTGGTGAAGAAGAAGCGATACGTGGACGTGAACAAGGAAGGAGGAAGAAGAGTAGGAAGCTGTAAAGGAAAAGGGACTACACATCCAAGTTAGGTGCTATATTGGGTAAAGTAAGTTAGTTGCTATATGTATGTTGCGATGATACGTATTATATCAAACAGTAGAGTTACAGAGATAGATACATGTAACAGGAGAAGTCAGAACTTGCATGCATGAAGCTAATATTAGTAAAATTGGTGGGAAAATGCATGAAAGATACTAATAGGATAACCGGAAGAGGGATTAAACATTATATAGGTTTACTAACTCTAATAATAAGGAATAAAAAGATTAGACTAGGTTTAATATAAAACACTGGCATAAATAAAATAATATGAAGAATGTCACGGTATGTGATGTCTCAGGTAAAATGATAATTAGTTAGGATGACTCGGATATTAGAATGAATCATGGTATGACCTGAATAAAATATATATGCCTCCTACTCAAATAAGTCGATAACTAATACAGTAAAGAAAAGGCGTAATATATAGGAATGTTCATTGGATAAAAATATAGATATGAGTATGTATGTAAAACATGGTAATGTGTGGTAACCTTAATAAAGTGGAATATAATCAACAAGAACGTATTTGGATAAACAATATTAATTGTAGTTGTAGCCTTAATACAATGAAATATGATGAATAAGAAAGTATGATGCATGCTGACATATGTAACCCTAAAACAACAATGGAATATGATTAATAAGAATGTATTTAGAGAAAAAAACATTGATTATTGTCGTAGCCTTAACATAATAGAACATGATGAATAATAAGGTATTATACGGGCTGATGTACGTAGCTTTAAAATAACAATGGAACATGATAAACTAGAAAATGACTCAGGTTGCCTATAATGCATGAAATGACTCAGTATTGTTGTAATGCATGTTACAGTAAAAAGAAGAAACTGTAGAATGAATATATATATATATATACATGTATTACAATTTACAAAAACTATACAAACCATATTTTATCTCTTTGGATAAGTCTTCTCTATCCCTTTCACCTCCTTAACGCCTCCTTCACTTCAATCTCACCTAGTTAGCTCTTAACCTCACATTTCTTTCAAAATTCAGCAACCCTAGCTCTTTTTCTTCGACTTCTCCCTCTCATTTTCTTCTAATTTCTAACAATTTTTCTCTATTTTTCCTCTCTTTATTTAGCTTAAGCGATGACACCTCCTGCTTCAACTAAAAAGTTAATTATTTTAGCCACCTCTTCCTTTTTCCTTCTAATCCTTTTCTCTTTTGTTTTATTTATCCCTTTCCCCTTATTTTTATATATTTACTAACTTATTTAACAACAACAACATCATCATCATCAACAACAACAACAACAACAACAACAACAATAATAATAATAATTCAATTTGCTAATTACCATCTTACCCTATTTCATATTTTAACTTAATTTACTTCCTATATTCTTCATACCTTTAGTTCTTTTGTACATTGTCATCCTTTTACTTGTATAACCATTCTTTTATTAATTCAAATACTTTAGCTTTTGCATATATTTATTTATCTATACATATATACCCTTGTACACTTAGTTTCATTTATATACTTACTCCTTTAGTCATGAAACTTGCATTCTTCCATAACATTTATATAATTAGCATACCCTTAAACTCATTTTTGCATATAATCATGTGCATTCAACAATTGTATTCAAATTCATAAGTACATACTTCCAAACACACATCTGCATACTCTTGTTTTACTTCTAAGTGTATCTCACACTTGTATGTTGCTCTTTTGATGATGATGATGATGATGATGATGATGATGATAATTCATTTTGCTTAATAATAATAATTCATTTTGCTAATTACCATCTTACCTTCTTTCACATTTTAACTTATTTTACTTCCTACATTCTTCATACCTTTAGTTCTTTTGTACATTGTCATCCTTTTACTCGTATAACCAT
The DNA here is from genome assembly GCA_948266635.1 of Cnidoscolus chayamansa. Taxonomy (NCBI): domain Eukaryota; kingdom Viridiplantae; phylum Streptophyta; class Magnoliopsida; order Malpighiales; family Euphorbiaceae; genus Cnidoscolus; species Cnidoscolus chayamansa. Next base: position 6,398 of record CAOGCB010021044.1, read on the forward strand.
TCTTTCATTAATTCAAATACTTTAGCTTTGTATATATTCATTTATCTATACATATATACCCTTATACACTTAGTTTCATTTGTATACTTACTCCTTTAGTCATGAAACTTGCATTCTTCCATAACATTTATGTAATTAGCATACCCTTAAACTCATTTTTGCATATAATCATGTGCATTCAACAATTGCATTCATATTCATAAGTACATACTTCCATACACACATTTTCATACACTTGTTTCACTTTTAAGTGTATCTCACACTTGTATGTTGCTCTTTTCTCTACTCATATCACTTGCATTTTCTCAATGCAATTCAAACTCATCTAGTATTTCTCATACTTCAAAGATCATGTATTTCTCATTTTATGTATCACATTGCTCATTCATATTTACCCACTTGTTTATCATATCTCATGCAACTTATACACACACACTAGTTGCATACCAATTGCATATCACATGCATACTTGCATGTAAACAAGTATCATACCACTTCTAACATTCTTTCATACTTTGGCATGTCATATATATCAAGCACATATCTCATCATGTTGCATAATCTATATCATGCATTTAAGTTCTCAATTATAGCTTAATTAGGCACCTAATCTCCTAGGCCCTCATAAGCGTACGTGACACACTGGTTCTGAACGGAGAGAATAGGAGAGTTGGGTTATCTAGGAGATCTGCAGCCCAAGAGTAAGATACAGTTGGTTTGTTTTTTGTTGTTATCATAATTTTTGGACTTAGATTATGGCATGTATAGGACAAGTAGTAAACTCGACAGTAGCTTTGAGATGTAAAAAGTATTAAGTTCAAATGTAAGAACATATTTATGAATGAAATATATTATAGTACTATATGGATACACATCTTCTTATTAAAATGGATTAACTGGATAAAGATTAATCGAGTAACACTCTCAGTCCAAGTTAGGCATAAAATGTGGTGAGGGTGTGACAAGTTTAGTTGGTATCAAAGCACCAAGTTTATGCGATTCTAGGATATAAGTAGGGAAACTTAAGAGCAATGTAGGAATAGTATACATGCCAATAGGAGAAAAAAACTAGTTATATCGGGCTAATACAAACCCTTTTTTTATATAGATATGGCGTCTAACTCATAAATAGCGGTTAATGAAGAAGTAGATAGTTATGTCCCGCTTTCAAAGGGATCAGGAGGAGCAAATGTTGCCTCCCGACAGGAAGGAGAGGGACAAGAAGCATTCTTTCGTGAATGGCCAAGATGCTAGAGAGAATAGTAGGGACCATACCATAGGGTATAACCTCATATGTACCAGTAAAAACTACCCTGAAACTGCCATTAAATAAACTATGAAAGTATGGGGTAGAGGAATTTAAGGGTAAGGCGTTAGATGATTCCGCCATGGCCGAGTACCGGTTGGACAGGGTGGAAAGAATATTTTAGCAATTACAATGTTCGCCTAAGGATAAATTAGTATGTGACGTATCACTATTGAAGAAAGAAGTGTATTAGTGGTGGAATATGGTAGAGCTTGTGTTTACTCCTGAGTAACGAACGTGAGAGAATTTTGTGGTAGAGTTTTGGAAGAAGTATGTTGGGAACTTTTTTATGAAGAGAAGAAGAGAGAGTTTCTTTATCTCTGACAAGGGAGATTTACTATAAGTGAATATGAGCGGAACTTCATTAGACTTAGTAGGTACGCAAAGGAGTTAATGCCTACTGAGGAGAGTAGATGTAGGAGATTTGTATGTGGTATGCATAACAAAATCAAGATGTATTTGGATGTACAGTTCATTAGCAATTTTTCCTACCTTGGTGAAAGCAACTTTAATTGTGGAGCATCATGATGGACGAATAAAACCATAGACAAAGGGTCAAATGAAGCGGACCTAAGGATAGGTTGGTGGGGCACAATCACCTAAGATATTTTAGGGTTTTCAATAGAATAGGAAGAATTAGACCCAAGGACAATCGCAGAGGTTAGGGCATAGTCATATAGGTAGAATTGAGTCATATACTACACCTACTGTTAGAGTCGGAGAAGTAGGTCAAGGTTCAAGCCATTGTGTGAACACTGTGATAGGCAACATAAGGGGATATGTCATAGACTGACTGGCACATGTTTTGTGTGTGGGTCTACTGAGCATCTGAAGAGAGATTGCCTGAGGAAATAGGAACTGCCACATTCACAACAACAAGAGAGGTCATTAACCCAGGGAGGAAGAGGCCGAGGCTATGAAAGGGGAGATATAGGAAGAGTTAGGAGGGTAATTATGACTTTTGAGATAGTGGACTGACCTGACCTGAGAGTAGCAGCATAGACGTATGCGATGAGAGCTAGAGAAGATCAGGATATGCATGATATAATAGCTGGTACACTCATGATTTTTGATGTCTCAACTTATGCCTTAATTGATCATGGTTCTACGAATTCATACATATGTGTATCTGATGTGAAGAAAGATAGATTGCATGTGGATATGTTAGACCAGGGAATACTAGTAACTAATTCCTTAGGACACATAGTAGTGGTGAATAGAATCTATAGAAATTGTCCTATAGAGATTAAGGGGCATACATTTTTGGGAGACCTAATTGAATTACCATTTAGAGAATTTGATTTAATTTTGGGAATAGATTGTTTATCTAGACACTAGGCTGTGGTAGATTTATAGGAAGAAACAAATTATGCTTAAAATTCCCACAAATGATGATGTAGTATTTGAGAGTAAGAAAAGTGATCTCAAGGATAATGTCATATCAGCCATTATTGCTAAAAGGATGATTAAACAAGGATGTGAAGCTTATCTAACATATGTGAATGAGATCTAGATAGTAGACTCAACCATCAGTGTTATACTGACTGTATGTGAATATGTAGATATATTTCCTGATGAACTACTAGGTATGCCACTTGATAGGGAAGTAGAATCTACTATTGAGGTGATACTAGGAAATGCACTAATATTAGTAGCTCCTTATAGAATGGCACCTACAGAATTGAGTGAATTGAAGACTCAATTGCAGGAATGATTGAAAAAGGGTATATTAGACCTAGTGTATCGCCTTGGGGTGCACCAGTGTAGTTCTTGAAGAAGAAAGATGGTACCTTTCGATTATGTATCGATTATCGACATCTAAACAAGGTAACCATCAAGAATAAATATCCTTTGCCATGAATTGACAACTTGTTTGATCAATTGAAGGGAGTTAGCATATTTTTGAAAATTGATTTGAGATCAGGTATCACCAGCTGAAGGTGAAAGAAGCATATATCTGTAAGACTGCATTCAAAACCATATATGGGCATTTTGAATTCCTAGTTATGCCATTTGGACTGACCAATGCTCCAGTAGTCTTTATAGATATGATGAACTAGGTATTCCATCAGTATTTGAATTAGTTTGTAGTAGTGTTTATCGATGATATACTGATCTATTCTAAGACAAGGGATGAACATGATCAACATTTAAGAATTGTATTGCAGATACTAAGGGAGAAACAATTGTATGGGAAGTTTAGTAAGAGTGAATTCTGGTTAAATGAGATATCTTTTCTTGGCCATATCATATCGGCTGAAGGTATACGAGTGGATCCAAGAAAGATAGAAGCAGTAGTATAGTGGAAGATGCCATAAAATGTAAAGGAAGTCCGTAGTTTTCTGGGTCTAGCTGGATACTATAGAAAATTTGTGAAAGGAATTTTAATTATTGTTGCTCCATTAACTAGACTATTGCAGAAGTGAAATTTGAATGGACGGAATCATGCAACAAGAGTTTTGATAGTTTGAAATAGGTGCTTACTGAAGCCAAGGTTCTGACTCAACTGATATCGGGGAAGCCTTTTATTGTGTATAATGATGCTTCGCATATCAGATTGGGATGTGTGCTGATGCAAGAAGGAAAGGTGATTGCATATGCATTGAGGCAATTAAAGGCACCTGAAAAGAACTATCCTATGCACGATATGGAATTAACAGTGATCATGTTTGCGTTGAAAATTTGGAAGCATTATCTGTATAGGGAGAAATGTTATATTTATACAGACCACAAAAGCTTAAAGTATCTACAAACTCAAAAGGAATTGAATTTGAGGCAAAGAAGATGGATGAAGTTAATTAAAGACTATGACTGTATTATTGACTATCATCCAGGCAGAGCAAATGTGGTAGCAAATACCTTGAGTAGAAAGATGCTAAACTCATTGAAGGCTATGAATGCACAATTAGCACTGGAAAATGATAAGGTGATATTAGCATAATTAATTTTGCATCCTGAATTTTTGATGCAGATTAAGGAATGTCAAAAAGTAGATGAAGAGATACTATCATGGGTCGAGCACGTTAAACAAGGGAAGACTAGAAGATATATGGTAAAAGATGATGGATGCCTGTATCACCATTATAGGTTATGTGTACCTCAGAATGAAGATTTGAGAAGAAGTATTTTAATAGAGGCACATAATAGCCCTTATTCTATGCATCCGGGAGGTGTAAAAATGTATAATGATTTGAAGAAGACATACTAATGGCTAGGGATTAAGATGGAGATAATAGAGTATGTTGTTACATGCCACACATGTCAATAAGTGAAAGCGGAACACCAAGTACCTTCTGGTCTATTACAGCCTATCTCCATACCTGAGTAGAAGTAGGAGAGAGTCACGATGGACTTTGTAACATGGTTGCCACTTACACCTAGAAAACATGATGCTATCTGGGTAATAGTGGATCGATTGATGAAATCGGTGCATTTCATACTTTTCCGGACTAACTATGCACTTGAAAGGTTAGCAGAGTTGTATATTGTTGCTTGTTTACCCGCAAGTATACTGATCGCAATATAGTAATAAAAAGATTGTTCCCATGAGGAACGGGTTATGTTCACTTGATACTTATTCTTAACATTTATTTTTACAGCAATCGAATTTATTATTCTACTCCTACTTTAGCCAATTATACTAATTAACATAATTAAATAAGAGTTACAACAACCTACTTAGGATTATTGATCATGCCTAGGATGTTTTTCTCTTTAAACAAAACGTGTATTCATGCAATAAATGTTTCTTTAAATGCACTCGATACATTATAATCCAACCTCTCAGTATAGGATTACTCTATTTTCTTTATGTAATTCTACATACATCAAATGCCTTATTCTACCAAAGATTAATCCTAAATCTTATTCTTTGATTATTTCAATAAGTTAGAGTTAATTTCGATAAACTAAGTTAATGATTCGAAATGAAACTTGCTTAAAACATGTACTATTTTTAAATAAATTCTATCTCTTTAATCTAATTGAATTATTTCCTTCTGAGAATATAATACCAGTTATTTGATTTAACAAAGATCAAAAGATAACTTTAAAGAAACTTTCATTGAGAATACCGATATTACATCGTTATTTTGAGTAGAGAATAACTAAGAGCAACATACAAGAAGTCTTAATGAACAAGAGAAGATTAAAAGAAATCAAACTCTTGCCTCAGGAGGGCGTCACACCTCAAGGAACTCCTTGATATGTTATTGGCATGAACAAAACAAGTGGTGTTAACCAACTTGTCCTAAATGTTTAACTCTGACTTTGGTGCTATCACAAATCTCTCTATTGATGATCTCTTCCCTTCATTTGGCTAGTATTTATAGGACATGATAGAAGGCAGTTTTGGAGATGATTGGCTAGCCAATCTGATGGTTATCACCGGTTTTCAGCAAGTGACTCCAAAAAGGTTCATTGAAGCAACACATCTATCTAGACAGTAGGTGGTTTCTGGCTTCTGGAGGGACGAGTCGCGCTCGTGAACAAGGAAGTCGCGCTCGTGAACAAGGAAGTCGCGCTCGTGAACAAGGAAGTCACGATCGTGAACAAGGAAGTCGCGCTCATGACTTATGCTACGAAGTTACTATAAGTTTTCATGCATGCGTTGCGCCCGCGTGCTTGATAGTCGCAACCGCGATCAATCCTGTCTTTCCATATTTAGCCAATTTTGGATCTTTTTCATACACATTTGAAGTTATTTCCCATCCGAGTCTTGAATTCTTATTTGAAACTTTTTCTAACAAAAAACAACACAAGAAAATATAAAATACGAAAAATACACATGCAATCATGTAAAATATCATAAACATACTTGCCATTTTGGCGATGCCATCAATTCCCCCACACTTGGCATTTTGCTTGTCCCAAAGCAAACAAATGTTGTAAGAGAAGATATTTTACCCTTTCCATTTGTACTTCTCAAATATTCTATCAAGATCAAAGAGTAAAATTGAAAATGAACTTAAATCATAAAGTAAAGCATACCATGTGAAAGCACTATAATAAACAAAATCTAAAGTTAAGAATCTAACCAAACTTAAATATGAGTTAAACAAATTTCCTTCCTTGAAATGAAAAATAGAAAAGTACTTAGGACATTATTAGCACACATGTATTGTTTCTCATCTCAAGGCATTTTTAGGTAACCTATTTTTATCATTCAAAGTGGTTGCATTTTATACTCCATACTACTTTTCCCCTTTTACCTCTTATGTTACCTCATGGTATTGCAATTTTTCCTTTTCTCTCTTTCCCTTTTTTTTGAAGAAAAACCTCAAAGTGGTTGCATTTTATGCTTCGTACCACTTCTCACCTTTTTCATAACGGTTTTCCGTTATGTCACTCAACTCGATTTTTCTCTTGCAATACCTTCATCCTTTATTGATTTGAAACAAACATGTTTTATGGCTTTAGTTTCCCTTTTCTCCCTATTTTCATATTCAATTTAGGATTCAAGTTTTTCCAAAATCCAAATTATGTCTAGATAATTAACTAAAGACTTTAAAATTTTGCTAAAAGACTTTCAAATGGCATGCTAAACTCTAAGTCAAGTTCATAATATCAAAGTTATCTTGAATCTCAATAAATTATTTCAGAATCACAATTCAAAAAGGTAAAATATAATCTTTCAATCATGCATAGACTAACCAAATAACTAAGGGTGAAGGATTTGACAATAATCTATACAATCATGCATTCGCGGTCGTGAATCCTATAATTGCAATCACGACTCTTCATAAAATCACACAGAAACTAAATTTCACATTATTGCGCTTGAGATTCCGATAATTGCTATCGCAATTCATTCCCTTCGCCTATACTTAAGAGACACAATGCACCCCCCCACATATTTGAGAAACACAATGTCCTCATTGTGAAGTTGGAGAAGAGAAAAAAAAATAGAAGAAAAACATTCATTCAAACAAACAAAAACAACAAATATAAAAAAAAATAATGGTTAGAAAAACCTCATTCCTTCGCTGAATCCGGAGGAGATGGTGTAAACTCAATATTTTGCTTTCGAAAATATGACATCCACTTTCGAGCCATGCTTCGGTGCTCTCTATGCATTGTGTCCAGTTTGTGGTCCATTTTGGTCACTTGGACCTGTAAAGCCCCTTGGGTTTCTTCCAAAGCATCAACTCTTGCTAACACTTGCCTCCATCTGGAAGCTTCTTCTTCCCCTTCTTCCTCTTGAATAGAAGAAGTTACTGGTGCTTTGCTTCTATCAGTTCACTGGTGGACTGCCTTGTGAATGTCGACTGCACTAGGCATTTGTATCGCCTCCCTTCTTCCTCTGTGTAAATGAGGAAATCTGCAGTATATTTATCAGTAAGATCCCTCCTTTATGGCGCTGAGGAAGATGCACAAGCAAGCTTTCTGTTCTCTCTTCTTTTGAACGACATGATCACAAAGTATTGGTAAAAATAAACGACTTCTAGCAATCTTGTGCTTACAAGAAAAGCAAAGAAAAGGAAGAAGGTAAAGGAATACAGAAAAATAGAGAAGAGTATAGAAAAGTGTAATGTGTTTTGGGTTGTAAAAGACAAAGTTTGAGAGAGTTTCCTTTGTATTTTAGAAGGGGAACGAGTTATTTATAGTTGGGGAGTGTGGGTAACGATAAATTATGGGAGGTTTTAGGGTAGTTAATGTCAAAAGTCGTGAGAAGTGATTGTGCAGCAGAAGAGAAAAATATTACCGTTGGAACATCACGGTTGCGAATTATTAGGTCGTGATCGCGAACGATGCTCACATACCTTCTGTGTTATGAAGGGCTGTGGTTGTGCTCGCGATTCTTGTTGTCGTAGTTGCAAACTGTTGCTCTGAACCTTCTATTTATTTTTTTATCTTGACTCGCGCTCATTAGGGATTTAGTTACGAGTATCTGTTGAGAGTCTCTGCCCCTTTTCTACCGTCCATCACGCTCGCGACTTTTGTGATAGCGCTCACAACTATCTTTCCAAACCTACTGTCTCCAAAATGGCTAGGATAGCACTCGCGAACTATTATGTTGTGGTCGCGACTAATGCAACACTGATGACAAAATATGTTTAAACCATTATTTATCACTTGAAAATCATAAACAAATATGTTAGACCCTGCAAGCCTTGTTTTGGCGTTCCTTTAAAGAAGAATTAAAATAAAAGCAAAATAAAATAAAATAAAACGCTGTAAATCACACATAAGAATTTTCACTAATGAAAAAACATCATTCTCCGGCAACGGCACCAAAAACTTGTTGCTACAAGTATACAGATTGCAATGTAGTAATAAAAAGATCATTCTCATGAGGAACGGGTTATGTTCACTTGCTACTTATTCTTAACATTTATGTTTATAGTAATCGAATCTTATGAATTGAATTTATTATTCTACTCCTACTTTAGCCAATTATACTAATGAACATAATTAAATAAGAGTTACAGCAACCTACTTAGTATTATTGATCATGCCTAGTATGTTCTTCCCTTTAAACAAAATGTGTATTCATGCAATAAATATTTCTTTAAATGCACTCGATACATTATAATCCAACCTCTCAGTATAGGATTACTCTATTTTCTTTATGTAATTCTATATACATCAAATGCCTTATTCTACCAAAGATTAATCCTAAATGTAAATCTTTGATTATTTCAACAAGTTAGAGTTAATTTCGATAAACTAAGTTAATGATTCAAAATGCAACTTACTTAAAACATGCATTGTTTTTAAATAAATTCTATCTCTTTGATCTAACTGAATTATTTCCTTCTGAGAATATAATACCAGTTATTTGATTTAACAAAGATCAAAAGATAACTTTAAAGAAACTTTCATTGAGAATACCAACATTACATTGTTGTTTTGAGTAGAGAATAACTAAGAGCAACATACAAGAAGTCTTAATGAACAAGAGAAGATTAAAAGAAATCAAACTCTCGCCTCCAGAGGGCATCACACCTCAAGGAACTCCTTGATATGTTTCTGGCATGAACAAAACAAATGGTGTTAACCAACTTGTCCTAAGTGTTTAACTCTGACTTTGGTGCTGTAAAAAGTCTCTCTATTGATGATCTCTTCCCTTCATTTGGCTAGTATTTATAGGACATGATAGAAGGCAGTTTTGGAGTGAATTGTTGGCCAATCTGATGGTTATCACCTGTTTTCAGCAAGTGACTCTGAGAAGGTTCATTGAAGCAACACATCTATCTAGACAGGAGGTGGTTTCTGGCTTCTGGAGGGACAAGTCGCGCTCGTGAACACGAAAGTCGCGCTCGTGACTTATGCTACGAAGTTACTGTAAGTTTTCGTGCATGCGTCATGCCCACGTGCTTGATAGTCGCGACCGCCATTAATCCTGTCTTTCCATACTTAGCCAATTTTGGATCTTTTTCGTACAAATTTGAAGTTATTTCCCATCCGAGGCCTGAAATCTTACCTGAAACTTTTTCTAACCAAAAACAACACAAGAAAACATAAAATATGAAAAATACACATGAAATCATGCAAAATATCATAAACATACTTGTCATTTTGGTGATGCCATCATATATACAGGAAATAGTTTATTTACACAGTGAAAGGAAAAGAAAAATAACCTATTTATTTTAATCGAGGAAGAATAAAATAATTATAACATGAGTTAATGGATAATAAATGAGGGTCGTACTGTGAGAAGTGCCATATATTGCAGAGAATGGGATGAGCGACATCTACTTTAAACCTAATGAGGAAATGTGTTTTAAAAATGATAGGTATCTTCAGCAGGTGAGAGATAACATGCAACAAATAGTATTTAAGATTAAGAGGAGTATCACTTTCATAGTTGCAAAAAGTGAAAAGAGAGATTTTTCTTAAGTTACAGAGAGTAGTTTTTGGAGTTGAGAGCGTCTAAGAGGCGAGAAATCTAGAAGATTTTATTGTGGTATCTTAGAGAACCTGAGGAGAAACTACGGTGGAGAAGAAGAAGCCATACATGGATCTGAACAAGGAAGGAGGAAGAAGAGTAGGAAGCTGTAAAGGAAAAGGGACTACACATCCAGGTTAGGTGCTATATTGGGTAAAGTAAGTTAGTTGTTATGTAACATCCCGAAATTTGTATGTGATATCAAGAGTCTGAATAGATGATTTAATAAAAAATATATTTATCATATATGAATTTTAGTTAAATAATTTATGTTAAAATAATTATGAATATTATAGTGAAAAAAAATAAAATAAAATGTAAAAACATGATATGAAAACATAAATAATTAAAAAGTATATTTTTAGTGTACATAAATAAAATTTGAATGAAATAAAATTTAAAATAGGACCAAATGAAATTATGAAGTTATTTACATAAATTCTGGAAATTTAATTATGGAAAAAACTTAATAGATCAATGGCTAGAAAATAAAATGGACCAAAGAAAATTGGGTTGGACCAAACCCATGAAAGAGAATTGGATCAAAACCAAGGAAGGAAATGGGTTGTACCGAAACTAAGAAGAGTGGCAGGCCAAGCTGGAAAATTGGGCTCTAAAAATTTACTTTAAACTTGGATCAAACCCAGCTCAGCCCAAGGATGAAAGGGGCTAGTATTTAAGTGATTAAAATGGGACTAAATGACTCATTTGAAAGAAAAAAAAACTTACAACAACTCTTCTCCTCCTTCCATCTCCTCTCAGCCGAGACTCCACCCAAAGAACCCAAAATTTTCCTCTTTCCTTTCCCACTAAACCTACATGCATGTCCATTTTTCCAACACCCAAATGATCTAAACCAAGTAGGGAAGTAATACCCACATTTAGAGACCGAAAAGGGAGAGAGATCCACCAAAGAAAAGAGGTGACCAAGAGCCTTTTCCCTCCATTTTTCTTGAGCTTAACTTGTGAGCTTTTGAAGAAGAGAAGATCACCACCTTTCCACAAGGAAAAAGCTCAAGAAAGGTTAGTAAATTTTCAAACTAAGAATGAGTAGATTTTTCCTTCCTTGATGGTCATGCATGTTATGATCTTAGGTTTCTTTTTTTATAGTTTTGGTGTCTTACCACTAAGGTAAAATCAAGGACTATTCAAGCACCATTTGGACAGGATTTTGACAAGCAAACCAAGGACTAAAGACTCCAAAATAAAGATAAAAAATCAGCTCTACAAGAGGTTAGGTTATATGCATGTCATGTGATGTAAAAATATTGAGTTGCATGTTGATTTTAAGTGATCTTTGGGGCTGTATTTATTGTGGGAAATGTAAATATTTTAGAATGGGATTGATTATATATTGACCATAAACATGTATGGATGAATGGATGGACAAATGGAGGTTGAAAACCTCATGAAAGAATATGAATTCATACGCTAACTAAAGATGACCGAAGGTGGACATGGGAGGACAAACTTGAACCTCAAAAAAATTTATTTTGTGAATGAAAATGTAATTTTTCATTTGGACTAAAGTATACAAATTTATAATGGGCTTAGACAGTAGATCATGGACGAAATTCTACTTCCAAATAGTTGGGTTGATAAGGACCAAAACTGAAATTTTACTTAAAGGACTAAAATGGACCATTTGGGAAAGAACCATGGACCAAAATGAAATTTTCCATAAGGACTGAATTGAAAAATGGCAAATATATTTAAGACAATAGGTCTGAAAATTTTCTGGGTTAAATTTATACAAATAGAGTATAAAAATTCACTTGAATAAAAATAGGGAGGAAATATGGACTAAAATGAAAAATATGACCAAATCATAAATTGCCTTAAGAGCTCAATTCTAAATACTGAGCAGTAAATTGGATAGAAATTTGAGTAGGTATTAAACATAAAATATTTTAATTTATAGATAAAAATAAAAATATGGACCAATGTGACTAAATCATAAAGAACTTAGGACCAAGTTGTAATTTATCATAAGGACCAATTTTAAAATTTTAGATAGAAATTTAGACATGAAATATTGGACATGAAATTTATGGATAAAAATTTAAATGACAAAAAATTAGGTAAGTTAAATAATATTGGAAATTTACCTAGAAATATTAAAGTGACCAAATAAGAAATATAACATATATATTTCAAAATAAGAAAAGCAAGTAGTAAAAATAAAAAGTATGGATTGAGTCTTAAAATTTCATAAAGGAAAAAAAAGAAAATATATATTATTGAGATAGTAACGTTTATACTCTAAAATTTTTAAAGTGATAAAATGTTTCCAATGTGAAATAAATCTAAGGAAATATGATGATATTAATAAGTAGATAATTATAACCCTAAGATTTATTGTGTTAGAGAACAAGATTAGTATATAGCTATGGCATGCCATTGAGCTGCAGATATGCTAAATGTGATACCAGGGATACAGTGAGGTACCTTTATGGGTGGGTGTACAGTGAAGTACCCGAGTGGTTTAAGCTTGATGTGCTTACCACAACGATTGACGACTTGATCAATCGAGTGGCTTCAGCCCAAACATATGTGACTGAGTGGCTTCGGCGCAAACGTATTTGACTAAACAGCTTCGGCCCAAATGTGTTCTATGACTGATGATCGTATCTACATAATATTCTTGGACTAAATGTGAAATGAAATAAATATGAAATTGAGAAATAAATTGTATTGAAATATAAATTGAAAATAATTATTTATACGATTGAGACCTTACTGAAAATACTATTAGAACTTGATATATGAAATAGTGCGCATAAATTATAGACGAATAAATCGAAATGGAAACTATTTACATTGAATGTTATTTTATTGTTACTAAGCAAAAATGCTTAGCGTGTTAGTTTTTGCCACATGTAGATACCAGTCCTCAGAGGCCGTGATTTGTGGAGCATGCACAGAAACGTGACAGCGAGCATGGTGCAGTATGTAAATATTTTTATAATATTTTAGCATTGTGAATACTCGAATTTTGAGGCTCGAAAAGCCTGTTTTTCTGGGTTGCAAACAGTCCGACCAGACCGGAGGCCTTTCGGAAAGTTTCCCAAAAGTATGCCAATATGGTACTTAAAACATCCAGAACAGCGCGAGAGATCTGTAGGTATCCTCGGAATAATTTTTGGAGGTACGAAATTTATGAAAAAGCCTTCGGAACGAAAACCGCCTGAGCATACAGCTCGCTGGCAGGCGTAACCGCCGTCCACGGCTGGCGCAGCCGCCTCCCATGGCGAGTACAACAGCCCCTTTATGGCGGACACAACTGCCGGAGACGGCAAGCCCAACCGACCCTCTACGGCGGACACAACCGCTGGAGACGGCGAGTACAACCGTCCCTCTACAGCGGACGCAACTGCCGGAGATGGCAGGCATAACCGCCCTTTGACGGCGAGTGCAACCGCCGTCCACGGCGGGCACAGCTGCCGTCACGGCGGGCCCAATTGCCCTCTTGCCGAATTTTTCCTATAAAAGGACCTCCGGGCCTTCATTTTTCGGTACCGCTTGTGTTGACAAGCTTTCACTCTCCCTCCTCGCTCCTTGCGATTCTTCTATTGCTTTCCTGCATTAGTTAGGTTTTCTTGTAAGCATTATGTTGATTGATTTGTGATCACTTAAAATAATTCTAATATAATTTGAGATCTGGCAAACTGAAGCTCCGCAGTGGTAGACTTCTAAATCAGGTACACTTCCTCTTAAACTCTATCTCTTTTAATTCAAGTATCTCATGCATACTTCTCTTCTTCTCAAACTCTAAGCCAAACATAATGCATCCATCTCATTTTAATTAAATAGATCTAAGCTAGAATGACCGATTAATCAATAATCGAGGTATTTAAGCTAGATCCGAACCTATGGGCCACAGATGTCTAGTTGATCCAAAACTATGGCATAACACCCTAGTTCAAACAAATCGGCTAATAAAGTCCAATTAATCAATAATTGTGGCTTTGGAGCCTAAATTTCATTATTTTTGGCAATAAATTACCTATATTATATTTCACTCAACCAATTGGCAAATCAATTGCCCTATTTATTTAATTAAATCAGATCTGGCCTAAAAGGCCCAAAATTACAGTTAGGCTCATAAGGCTCAAGATTTACATTTAGGCTCATAAGGCCCAAAATTCATAATTTGGCAACAAAAGCCCAAACCAAGAAAACCAAATTTGGCCCATAAGGCCCATAAACCCAGATTTGGCCCATAGGGCCCAACTAAAACAATTTTGGCAACAAAAGCCCAAATTTGGCCCATAAGGCCCAAAAGTCAAAGCCCTTTAAAAAAAAAGGCAAATTCTGAACTACGTTGACTTTGATCCCTTGTTCAAATAAAGGGTATGTAGGCATATTTGGGTATAGACCCCAAATAACAAGTCATCACCATTTTTAAATTCATTCATAACTTCCAATATAATTTAAAGCATTTTACCCTGCATTTCAGCTACATTTAAAATGGTTAGTTATTTGCATGACATGGTCTCGGGATCCAACTCAGGTTCAAAGACTTGCTTCAATCTATTTGGGCTAATTTATCTAATTAATTGGATTAATTAATTAAAAAATTAGAGTCATAGGGTTTTTTTTCCTAATTTTACCCTAAAAATAATTAAACAAGGTGGCGACTCACATACACATCTAAGTGCATTCATCCTTGTCATAGGCACATAAATATCTATTTATTTATTGGTACATGTGTCCTCGGGGAGGGGTTCATAGGCATTTACTAGGG
>CAOGCB010021455.1:0-10201 GCA_948266635.1 Cnidoscolus chayamansa
AGTCTCGCTTCTCACGCTCACCGCCGCAGCCCACAGGTCGCAGCCTCCTCTCATGCTTTATTGTAATTGCTTCAGAATCTAGATTGTAAATGAGTTCTTCACTTATTTGTGATACGTCTTTTTTGGGTCTTCAATTTTTTAGCAACATATAAATTTTTACTCATTGTTGTGTTTTGGGATGGAACTTTGATTCTATTAACTGAGATTGATTTTTAATTTCTCATGTTTATAAATGATCTGTCATTGTAAATAGTTTGTTGCTTTTGGAATTAATGGTTTGTGATTCCCGTGATTAATGATTAGTTATTTAGTTTTACATTCCCTAATTATAAAGAATTAAATCTAATTGTCTGTCTTCGAAAGAAAAAAAAAATTATAATTGTCTAATATATGGAGATATTATTCCTCTTGAAGTAGATGAAACTGGTGCTGGATTTAGGATGATTATTTCCCTTTTCAGTATGAGGATAACGGTGGTCTCTAACAATATGGGACGTCAATTGTCTTTATTTAATGGGCTGAATGTTGCCCCTTTAATATGAGGACAACAGTCATCACAAAAAATGGGGATGTTAATCATCCTCAAAAATAAGGATGATAATTATCTCTTACATAATGGGACGACTATCATCCCTTAACAAAGGTCACTCTAGTCCCCATATTAGGGGATGATTATTGCGCTAAAGAGTGGGTACGGCTCTCTGAAGTTGTCCCCAATAGAAATAGCGAGGCTTTCTGAGAGGACCAATAATAGGGATGATTTTTGTCATCTCCTAAAGCTTAGGAGGCGATTTTTAAGGTTTTAGTGGACCTCTAATCTCCCTCTCTCTCTCTCTCTCTTTCTCTCTCTCTCTCTTCTTTAGTAATTATAACTCTTCTCTAGCTGCTGGATTCATATTTGAATTGTCTTATATCCAATTTGTATTTTTTTAATTACACTATTTAGCATATTATACTTGCAGATGTAATAAATATTTGAATGGCACTAATTTGGACAAGGAAGGTTTTTTTGCAACCACACATCGTCAAGAGCTATTTGCATGGATTGGTTATGGCTTCTGCTATCCAGAAGACTGCCTTAATTACATGTTATGGCAGTGAATTTTTAGTTGTGAAAAGTTTTAGAAGGTTTCAAGTATTAGATGTATTGTGTAAACAGAATCAATTTGTGAATTTTCAACCTTTTTCTAGTAGCACTCAGCCTGAAAGGATATGTTGGGAAGTTTCATCTCATGCTGTTCTTTTGAGAAAGCTTGAAGTTTCCTTGGAGAACCGCCAGGTAGATGAAGCATGGTTAACTTTTAATGACTTCAAAAGCTTGTATGGTTTTCCTAGAGATTCTTTGTTGAGCAGGTTGATCACTGAACTGTCCTACTCATCTGATCCTCACTGGCTCCAAAAGGCATGTCCTTTAGTGTTGCAGATTTTGAAAGAGAAATCGAACTTGCTTAAGGCTGAAATCCTAACAAAACTTGCACTCTCTTTATCAAGAGCACAGATGCCTACTCCTGCTTCTATGATCCTAAGAGTGATGCTAGAGAGAGAGAACATGCCCCCGGTAAGTGTACTGCAGTTAATCATTTTGCATATGGTGAAGACAGAGATTGGTACATACCTTGCATCCAATTTCTTGATTCAGATTTGTGATTATTTTCTGCATTTAAGTGCAAAAAGAAGTGAACATAAAAAGATGGTAAAACCCGATACAATGATCTTCAACCTTGTTTTGGATGCCTGTGTGAGGTTTAAATCATCTCTAAAAGGCCAAGAGATCCTGGAGAGGATGTCGCAAACCAATATCATTGCTGATGCACATTCAATTATCATTATCTCCCAGATCTATGAAATAAATGGTCTGAGAGATGAGATAAAGAAATTGAAAGATCATATAGATAGAGTGTCTGCCCTTTTTGTTTGTCATTACCGGCAGTTCTACGATTGCTTGTTGAACTTAAACTTTAAGTTTGATGACCTTGATGCTGCTACTAAGCTTCTGTTGGATCTGAATGGATTCTGGGGGTCTATTCCTAGTAAAAAACCTAGAAAGGAAATGGAAAAGCCTTACCTTGTTTCAATTGGATCTCAGAATCTGAGGGCTGGGTTGAAGATACAAATTATGCCTGAGCTACTGCATAAGGATTCTGTTATCAAACTGGAGGATAAGACAGAACTTGTAACCTTTAAGAATGGGAAGCTTTTTCCTAGTAATAGAGCCCTTGCAAAGCTCATCCACTGTTACAAGAGGCATCAGAGAATTGCTGAGCTTTCAAAAGTTATACTGAGCATACAAAAGGTCTTTCAGACAGTTGGAGGATCCAAGTTATGTTCTGATGTTATTGATGCTTGCATTCATATGGGTTGGCTGGAGACTGCTCATGATGTCTTGGAAGACACAGAAGCAGCTGGATTTCCTGTGGACTTGACTGCACACATGGTACTCTTAACAGCTTATAGGAGTCAAGGTATGTTCAAAGAAGCAGAGGCACTACTAAGACAAATTACAAAGGCTGGCTTAGAATCAAATTTGCCTGGTGAGATAGTTGCTTCTGCTGGTCTTTCAGAAACAAGTGATGTATCATCTTCTCTTGGTGAATCAGTTCTGGCTGATTTCTTAGTTCAAGAAATGAGGGAGGAGGAGAAGGTGATTCCTCCTATGCTCTATGAGTTAAATGCTTCTATTTACTTCTTTTGTAAGGCCAAAATGATGGGGGATGCTCTGAGGACATATCGAAGGATGCAGATGATGGGAATCCAACCCACAGTGCAAACTTTTTACTTTCTAGTATATGGATATTCTTCCCTCGAAAGGTATCGAGATATTACAGTGTTATGGGGGGACATCAAGAGGCGCATGAAGAGCAGGAATATAAAGGTGAGCAGGGACCTATATGAACTCTTGCTCATGAACTTCATCAGAGGTGGTTACTTTGAGAGGGTGATGGAGGTCGTTGGTTACATGAAAGAGCATAATATGTATACTGACAAGTGGATGTATAAAAGCGAGTTCCTGAAACTTCATAAGAATCTATATAAAGGTCTAAAAACATCAGAGGCAAGAAATGAGGTTCAAAAAAAGAGGCTTGAATTTGTTAAGACATTTAGGAAATGGGTTGATATCGATTAACTTCAACCAGAAGTTTCCAAGGGCACAATTCAATTTAAAGCAAGACAAGATTTGGCCTTCTAGATCTGAAATTTTGGCATGGAACTTTTTTAAGTGGGAGCTGAAAATGAACAGTGGCAAAGAGTTGATATTGATTAACTTCCATCAGATCAGATGTTTGCAATTACACAATTTAATTAAAAGCAAGGTAAGACTTGGCCTTCTATATCTGAATATTTGGCATGCAACTTTTTGTTTTTTAATGGGAGTTGAAAATGAATTGTGGCAAATAGGAATTATCTGCTACAAGAAATTTGAATTTTAAAGACAGGATTTAATTCCATCACTAGAAGGCATAATTTCTCATACTGTTACTGGCTTGTTTCAATCATCCCTCAGTCTCGTGCAGTGACCCAATTTTTTGCTCTTACTTCTTACATATATATTTTTTATTGCAGCCAGATCCAAATGGTTGTTCATGGACAAGTCTGCAAGACCCTTCACAAGGTGAAGCACAAAGCTGAGTGTGCAATGCGGCAAAACTTCCTGGGTGATTTAGCAGTAACCATCTTCATGAAGCTTGTCCTTCTCATGCTCATTGCATCTCTCCCCATCTAATAGGTAGGTTTGAGCTAATGCTGAGGTTAGGTTAGGTTTTATGCCTTAACTAGCTATTATATTTCTTTTGTCAATCTTGTTATGAGTTCAATTCATTCTGGGTATTGTGCATTGAGTTTCAGTTGTATTGAATTTGAGTAAAAAACTGATATAGCAACAACAACAACAACAACAACAAAGCCTTATTCCCAAAAAAAAAAAAAAACTGATATAGCAAATCCAAAAAATAAAACAATTTGAAAGAATTCTACTGAAACGAAAGAAACAAGTAAACAAGTTCCCAGATGGTCATACAAATTAATTGACGATTTGGAACAACAAGAGAGAGAATGAAAAAAATGTCAGAAGATTATGAAGAATGTTCTTGGTGGTCAATAGGGTGCATCACTTTGCTTTTGTAAGAGAGGCGCTTGGCTGACGAATAAAAACGTTGGTCCACTTTCATTGTCTAGTCCAATCATTGCTTATCACTTTCTTCTCTATTAGTGAATTGGGGGAAAGAGTATTTTTATAGGATTATTATTGCTAATTGGTGTTTAAAATTGATTTGAGGTTTTAATTAAAATGTTATGCAATTTGGTTCTTGTGAACTTTTGTAAGCAAAATTTTTGTGTGTTAAAAGCTTTTAGCTTTATGTCTTATGTTAGGTAGCAGATTTACCTTCAAACATGACCAACAAAGTGTTTTGATATAAGCATTGGAATCCAGTAGGAAAGCTTGCTGGAAGGACTGTTGCTGGATTTATATGGCCTTAATATGGTCCCAATCCCATTTCATCCCATCTTTGCATTCACAGCTCTAAATTGTTACAAGTCTCAAAACTGCAACTTTTTGTTACCTGAAATTTTTTTATTATGTTTTATCTCCATTTGTTTCTTTTGCTAGATCAAGTCGCAAAATAGTAAGTACTTCTTGAAACTTCTAAGCAAGCCATAGCCTTGTTCTTCATCTGTTTTTATTTCCTAGAAATCCAAGCCTATTCATACATTTTCTAGAAAAAAAAAAGGCTTAATAATTCCCCTAGTTCATTCCAGAATGCTGAGGAGTTTGAATTACTCTTGCAAAATTGTTCTGTTCCTTCCAGGTACAAGCCAAAAAAATTCATACGCTCTCCACTCTTCATGGCATCACCAACAATGGCTCACTAGGAGTCAAGATTTTTTGGCATGTATGTTCTTTACACTAGTTTTGCAGATGCTGAGAAAATGTATCATGAGCTTGAATTATACTTTTCCATGCTTTGAATTGGACAACCAAAGGGTCTATTAGAATGGGTCTCTCTATTTTTGCCTTGTTGTTTCACTTTATAATGTTGGGTTGTGAAGTTTTTACTGATAATTATATTTCTCCTTAGTTGATTAAGGCTTGGTTTAAGAATGTGAGATTGAGTTAGATGGTTCATGACACTATGCTGTTATGGGTTTTAGTGTAAATGAGTTTCTGCATTTTTTGTTGATATTTGATAAAGTTGTATGCAAAGAATGGTTGTATAAACGATGCAAGTTGTTTATTTGGTAAGATGCCTTATAAAGTTTGTTTTGTGAAATGTGATGCTTAATAGTTTTGTGACTTCCGGAGATGAAAAAGTGCTACGCAGGTGTTTGAGGAAATAAGAAACTGTGAAACTAAGCCTTGTTCGCTAACTTTTACTTCTGTTCTTTCTGTCTGTGCTTCAGATGCAATGCTTGAAGTTGGTACTCAGCTTCATGGGCTTGTCGTTTAGTTGTGGGTTCGAGTTTGATCCTCTAGTGGCCTACATGCTAGCGGCTATATATTCTAAATGTGTGACGCATTTAAATTGTGGAGACTAGTGTGGTGACTTAAATGAGATGACAACTGAGCGTGTAGAAAATGGGTTTGTGAACGAGACCTCTCATTTGTTTTCGGAGCTGATATCTCGTGGTGTTAAGCCAGACTACTGCATTTGCTGGTTGTTTTCCATCAGTTGTTGAATCTGCAAATCTCAAGCAAAGTAAGGAAATTGATAGTTATTTAGTGAGACGCAGTGTAACTTCAGGTAGGTGCAGGGATGCAGAGATGATGTGCAGATTTTCAACCAAAGCACCTTAAATGATATAGTACTCTGGATAGCTATGATTTTGGGCTCTGTGGTCAATGGGTTGATCAATGATGCTTAAGACATTTTTAGGTGGTTTCTTGAAGAGAAGACGGGTCCAAGTGCTGTAATTTTGGTAAGCATTCATCCTTCATGTGTTGGCTTTGGCTACTTTAAAACTGGTGAAAGAAATGCTGGCTTCCATCATCAAGAATGGCCGTGACGGGAAGTCTCATGTGGGAATTGCAATTGTGGACTTGTATGCATAACATGGAAAGTTGGACCCGGCATATAAAGTTTTTTTATAAAAACGTCTGAAAAAAATCTGTTGGAATGCAATAATCACAAGTCGTTCCCAGAATGGCAAATCAAAGGAGACCATTCATCATTTTGGTGAGTGGGGATTGGCAGAATGGAAAGATTGAATTATTATTCCCGTCAATGACATATTTTTGTTGTCGCAGATGGAAATCACCGACTCTGCTCATTTACATTCATATTCATTGCTGAGTAAACTTCCTTTAGAGTACCTCCATCTCACATTCCGATGCACCAACAAACTTCTAGGTTCTGATAAACTAGAAATTTCTTATATATGTTTTGTGATCTTGGCATTCAGGAGTCATTTTTTGTTACATGAGAAATTTTAGAAAAGATATCTTGTATTACATACTTTATTCAATTATATTAAGTTTTCTGTATATGATATTCTAATTTTGGAAATTTATAAAGCAGGAAACATGATACATAGAAAATGCTGGCTTTCTATTTCAGATTCGGTGCATGAAGGCGTCATGATATTCGTATGATACACCTGTGCCTTCCAAGTCCAATAAACAGCAGAGTGGTTCTCCATGGTAAAAAGACATAATGGCTTTAGGAGTTTTTATTGTTTAATACAAAATTTTATTACATTTCTAGTAACTAATAATATTCTAATATCCCACCATGGTTTGCTGCTTAAAGCGAGGACCAGAACCCATCTTTCTCATTAGTTTAAGAAGCAGGCCCCATTTTGTCCAGACATAATCTCCATATCTTCCTGGAATAAAAATTTCTGCCTTTCTGTCTTAATCTGATTCTAACTGCCGATTTATTTTAATCAAACAGCTGTAAGTGCACAAGTGATACGCTGGTCGACTTGTGCCGCTGTGCGCACACTCGCTGCATACCCCATATCACTAGTAATATGCCATAATTTTGACGTCTTTTAGATGAAAAATCTCCTATTACCATAGGTTAATATATATATATATATTAAAAAACAATGATATGCCAAATTTTACCCTATAAAAGTTATTTCTTTATTTGATTTTAATATAATTATAATTTGTATCATCTTTTATTATTAATATAATAATAAAATAGGTCATATTACATTAGACTTAAAAAATTTAATTACATTTATTTAATTATATAATGTTTACATTAATAACATTTATTTATATATAGACAATACATTTACATCACATAGACATTATTAATCACACGTATTATTATAAAATAAAATATGCAATAACTAAGATTTCGATTAGGATAGTATGGTTGAGTTGCGAAAAAAAATTATTTAAATAGTACTGAACAATAATTCAAATATGTTTAAATAAATGTAACATGAAATTAATTTTTAGTATATTTAAATAATTCAATAAAAATACATATATAAATTTATTTTATTAATAACTTTAATTAGAATTAAAAAAAATGATATCAAATAATAATGCAGGAAAAATAATATCTAATTAAAAACCAGTAATAAGCAAATTTGGAATGAATTGTGTGCCCAGAAGTCACAAATCCTTTATTTTTCATGTCTCAATAGCTAAACATACACAGCCCATTTTAAGTGTGTAGTGTAGAGAATTGTTATATGTATTTATTTTATTTTTTTTATGATATTGTTTATTATAATTATTTATCTTTTATAGTAAAAATAATTAATAGAATTGTTTTAAATTCATTAGGTTGGTAATTAATAATGAAGTGTTAATATATATTAGAGTGCAAAAGCTGGTTATTTCACAGTGGAAAGATCTTTTTCCCCTGCAAGTGATTAAAAAAAAAAAGATGTACTTGTGAGAAAAGGAGGCTTACTGCACTCCAAATTTTAGGGAGATCTTCTAACCCTAATTGATTTTATTTTTATTTTCTTTCATTTATCTATAATGGGATTTTAGGGTTTTCATGGAACTACTTTTTGATCAAGATCCAAACTTTTAGGCATTTAATTACCCAAAAAAGAAAACTAATTCAAATAGAAAGAGAAGAAATGATTTTCTCTTTAATTACTCATCAACTCCCATCTCTCCCAATTCCCAAAAAACAAAATGAAAAAGCCATAACAGAAAGGATCACTGAGAAAACATAAACCCTAAGCATGAGTATCAGCATCACTTAGTTCAATACAGATAAATTACCCATATTAACCATACCCCTAATTGCCATGTTTCTTTCAACAAATCCACCACTAACACCGCCGAGGCCGCGGCCGTTACCACCGCTATCATGTTGAATTTGGTTGTCGTAACCATTTGAAGATTGCAGCTGTTGCTGTTTCTTTCTTTTCTTTTTCTCGTAGGCTATCCCTCTTGCCTTTGCTTGTGCATCTCTCACTTCCCTAAGGTATAGCCTCACGGCACGTGCTCCAAAGGGGTTGGTCTCAGGCAGCCCGCCGTTCTCCTCGAAGGCTGCTCGGAGGCGTCCGATCAGCGCGTCGAGGCTCCCCCAGGCCTGCTTAAGTGGACAAGGGCAGGGAGCTGGTGGGTGCGGGTGGCCAAAAAATGGGCATGTCTGGTTATGCACCTTTGTCTTGCCAAACTGGTCAAGATACCTCAAGAACTCAAGCACATGAGCCCCGCTGCACCGGGATAGTGCTAAGGGCGGACGGTGGTTTCTTAGGTATTGGCCAAAAGTATTCCAGTCTCGTCTCTTTTGAGATTCATAACGACTTAATGGGATCGATGGAAGTGGCAGCGGTAGAGGTGCTGGTGATAAGGTTACTTGTTGCAGCTGTTGGTGATGGTTCCCATTTCTTGATGAGCCTGTAGAACTGCAAACCGCGGCAGCAGCGGCGGCGATGGCAGCTGACATGTTGGAGTTTAGAAAGATATGGAGATGAGAGATGATTGGTGATGGAGCAGAGAAGAAGATAGAGAAACTGGATGGTTTAATGTATAAATTTTAGAGCTCTATTCACACACATACACATATATATCTGATCCAAAAGAGTACTGCAGCTAGCTTGGATTGACGAAACAAGCATTCTCATAAGAGAAAGCACAGAGTTTTTTCGTTTTTGGCACTTTGAAGAGAGAGAGAGAGAGAGAGAGAGAGAAAGACAGAAGCTTTACAAGGAATGGATGAGAAGAGAGAAGTGTGAGCATATAAAGAAAAGTTGAGGAGGGAGGTGAAAGAAAGAATAGCCAACCAATCATCTTAACCCAAGTTGATCGTCTGAATTCTAAGATTAACCCAGGTTGATCTTCTCACTTCTGTTAAAATCTTTCATATTAACAGAATCACTTAGCAGCCATAGACAAACATAGCAACCCTTTTATTTACGTTAACATGTTTCATCAATCATCATTAGATATTAACAGTATTATTCAACAGTGAGTCATGTTGACCTAAGAAAGGTTAATTAGGACAGAATTAATCCATAAACAGGTTGGAGAAGGAGACTAAAGAGGGCCCATGTAAAGAAACCCACGTCGAGTTAGTGATGACAGTTTGAATATCATTTCACAAACGTCATTTCAATATATATATATATTTCACCTATTTCCTTGTCACTGTTTGCCACCTTTTTAACACATCTACGCATGATCTATCTTATCTTTATTCTTCCTTTAAGACGCAATTAATCAGTATCCACCAATTCCATTGCCTGCAAGGCAGTAACTTCACCATGTCTCTATGACCCAGAATAAAGATTCTTGATCTGCGATTGGACGGTAACTGATAAGATGTTACACTGAAATATGTGTCTCTCTGATTAATTAAAATGGTAACTAATTAATTAGGCTAGTTAATCACTCTGCTGCTAGCTTTAGGAGTCATTTTCCTTTGGAATTACTGAGTATAATTCATTCGTACACATCCTAATTCTTGCAGCCTTTTTTTTTTTCTTTTTGCAAATTGAATCAGCTCTCAATTATTGATAATCATGTTGTTATCTGAAGAAAATTCAAAGACCCTTGAACAGAAAGACCTCCAATTGTCCAAACCTAAGCTATAGGTGCCAGAAGTAGAAGTTCCAAAGCTGACCCCCACAGCACCAGCATACTTGGTCTGATGACAAATTAAGCAAGGAAAAAAACAAAATATTTGGGTAAGATTCATTAAATGCTTGACAAGATTAGGCAGTTGGGTTGGCAAGTGAATAAATATGCACACCCCAGTACCTTTTTTCTTTTTTTTTTTTT
>CAOGCB010021751.1:0-15486 GCA_948266635.1 Cnidoscolus chayamansa
GAGTCACAGGGTTTTTCTTAATTTACCCTTAAATAATTAAATTAGGTGGCGACTCACACACACACACTAAGTGCATCCATCCCATTACATTTTTGCATTTGCATGTTATCATCCTATGCGAATTTGGGGGAGGGGTTCACAGCATTAAGGGCTAGGGAGGAGGAGGACTCACCTAATGTAATTGTAGGTACCTTCTCAATACTTGGTAGAAATGTATATGCATTGATTGACCCTAGATCTACTCATTCTTATGTATTTATTCCTATTGAACATGATGGGGAATTGAGGGTAGATACCCTAAAGTATGATATACTGGTTACTAATCCCTTAGGCCACAGTGTAATGGTAAGTAGGGTGTATAGAGATAGCTCCATAGAGATATATGGTAGTATTTTTCCTAGTGACTTAATAGAGTTACCATTTAGAGAGTTTGATGTTATATTATATATGGATTGATTATCAAGGCATCGGGTGATAGTAGACTGCAGGCTTAAGATGGTTATTTTAAAAACAACAAATGACAGTGAAGTAACCGTAGTGGGAAAAAGAGAAGATTATCTTCATAATGTGATATCAACTACCATGACAAGAAAATTAATCAGAAAGGGTTGTGCAGCGTATCTGGCATATATTCTTGAAGCCAAAAAGGAAGGCGTTGATGTCAACCATATACCTACAGTACGTGATTACACAGATGTATTTCCAGAAGAGTTGTTGGGTATACCACGTGACAGAGAGGTGGAATTTGTTATAGAGGCGGTACCTAGTACTACACCTATATCCATTACTCCATACAAAATGGCTCCTGCAGAATTAAAAGAGCTTAAAATAAAACTACAAGAGTTACTCGATAAGGGGTTTATCCACCATAGTATATCACCATGGGGTGCACCAGTGTTGTTTGTTAAAAAGAAGGATGGGACTCTCAGATTGTGTGTAGATTATAGACAATTAAATAAGGTTACTATAAGAATCGATACCCATTGCCCGCATTGATGATTTGTTTGATCAATTGAAAGAGGCAAGTATATTCTCTAAGATTGATTTGAGATTAGGGTATCATCAACTGAACATAGCAGAAGCAGACATCCAAAAGACTGCTTTCAGAACAAGGTATGGACACTATGAGTTTTTAGTCATGCCTTTTGGGTTGACAAATGCCCCAGCAGCCTTTATAGATTTGATGAACCGGGTTTTTCATCTATATTTAGACCAGTTTATTATAGTTTTCATAGATGACATATTGGTATATTCCAAGAGCAGAAAGGAGCATAATAAGCATTTGAGAATAGTACTGCAAACTTTGAGGGAGAAGCAGTTGTATGCCAAGTTCAGTAAATGTGAATTTTGGCTAGATGAGATTGCTTTCCTTGGGCATGTGATATCAACAGAGGGAATCAGGGTTCATCCTAAAAAGGTAGAAGCTATATTGGAATGGAAGTCACCTAGAAATGTCACTGAAATTAGAAGTTTTCTTGGATTGGTTGGTTATTATAGGAGATTTGTGAAGGGATTTTCATTGATAGCAGCTCTTCTAACCAGGCTATTGAGGAAATATGTGAAGTTTATTTGGGATAATAAATGTCAGGAAAGCTTTCAAAAGTTGAAAGTTACATTGACAGAAGCTCCAGTACTCACCCAACTAGTATCAAGGAATGACTTTATGGTGTACAGTGATGCATCACATAATGGCTTGGGATGTGTACTTATGCAGGAGGGTAAGGTATTTGCCTATGCATCTAGGCAGTTGAAAACACATGAGAGAAACTACCGTACACATGATTTGGAGCTGGCAGCCATAGTGTTTGCTCTAAAAATATGGCGTCATTATCTATATGGTGAAAGTCTGAAAGATGCTATATATACACAGATCACAAGAGTTTAAAATATCTACCAACTCATAAAGAACTTAATCTGAGACAAAGGAGATGGTTAGAGTTGTTAAAAGATTATGATTGCATCATAGAATACCATCTCACTAAAGCTAATGTGGTGGCTGATGCTCTTAGCAGAAAATCACTAGTTGCATTGAGGGCTATGAATGCCAATTTATTAGTAGCTGGAGATGGGGCCATTATGGCAGAGTTGGTAGTAAGACCTAATTTCCTGCTCCAGATTAATGAGGCTCAACATACTGATACTAAGATAGCTAAATGGGCTGGACAGGTCAAAAAGGGGAAGACTGATCAATACACAAAAACAGATGATGGATGTCTATACTATAAAGACAGGATATGTGTTCCTCGGAATAATAATATTAGACAAATCATATTGGAATAGGCACATAATAGTCCATATAGTATGCATCTAGGGAGTACTAAAATGTATCAAGATTTAAAACAGAAGTATTAGTGGTCAGGGATGAAGAAAGACATTGCCGAATATGTAAGTAAATGTTTTACATGCCAGCAAGTTAAAGCTGAACATTAAGTTCCATCAGGATTGTTGCATCCTATTTCCATACCAGAGTGGAAGTGGGAACGGATCACAATGGACTTTATTACTGGTTTACCCTTAACACCAAAGAAACATGATTCAATTTAGGTAATTGTTGATAGATTGACAAAGTCAGCTCACTTTTTACCTATCAAAACCAACTACTCATTAGACAAATTGGCTGAATTATATATAAATGAGATAGTTCGGTTACAAGGAGTTCCTTGTTCCATAATCTCAGATAGAGATCCAAGGTTCACTTCTAGATTTTGGAAGAAGCTCCATGAAGCATTGGGAACCAAATTGAATTATAGCACATCTTTTCACCCTCAGACCGATGGGCAATCAGAGAGAGTGATACAAGTATTAGAAGATATGTTACGAGGTTGTATCATTGACTTCGAAGGCAGTTAGGAGAAATATCTTCCATTGGCAGAGTTTGCATACAATAATAGTTATCAATCTAGTATTAGAATGGCTCCGTATGAAGCTCTATATGGAAGAAAATGTAGAATACCTCTCATATGGGCAGAAATGGGTGAAAGAAAGATAGTGGGTCCAAACTTGATAAGGGATGCTGAAGAGAAAGTGAAAGTTGTTAGAGAAAGATTGACAGTAGCCTTAGATAGACAAAAGTCATATGTTGACCTCAAAAGGAGGAATATTGAGTACTCTGTTGGAGATAAAGTGTTTTTGAAAGTATCTCCATGGAAGAAGATATTGAAATTTGGCAAAAAGGGTAAGTTAAGTCCTAGGTTCATTGGTCCATACAAAGTCATTAAACGTGTCAGTCCATTGGCTTATAGACCAGCTTTACCCCCAAAGCTAGATTGTATTCTCAATGTGTTTCATGTATCTATGCTCAGGAAATACAAATCAGATCCTTCGTACGTGATTGCAGCTGAAGCAATTGAAATCCAACCAGATTTGAGTTACAGCGAAGAACCAATTAGAATATTGGCAAGGGAAACTAAGCAGTTGAGGAATAAGCAGATTCCACTTGTTAAATTTTTATGGAACCATCATACAGGATAAAAAAGCTACTTGGGAAAGAGAGATAGAAATGAGAGAGTTGTACCCGCAGTTATTTGAAGGTTAGTACATTCTTAATTTCAGGACGAAAATTCGTAAGAAGGGGAGAGTTATCACATACGCTTATTAGGGCCTAGAAGATTAGGTGCCTAAAAAAGTAATAATAATAATAATAAAGAATAAAAAAAAGAGAAAAGAAAAAAGAAAGAAAGAATAAAAAAAAATAATAAGAAAAAGAATAAAAAAAAAAGAAAAAGAAAAAGAATAAAAAAAGAAAAAAGAAAAGAAAAGAATAAAAAAATAAAAAAAAAAAGAATAATAAAGAATAAAAAAAGAGAAAAGAAAAAAAAAAGAATTAAAGAATTAAAAAAAAGAATAAAAGAAAAAGAATAAAAGAATAAATAAAAATAAAAATAAGAAAAAAAAAATATATATATATAATAAAATAAAAGAAAAAGGTGGCATGCGATGCCTAGAGGCACTGCCTGCCACTTAATGTGTGTGTATATATATATAAAACATAAGAAAGAGATAGAAAAGAAGAGAGGAACAGAGCACGGGAGGAAGAAAAAGAGGGAAAAGAAGAAGAAAGAGAAAGAAGAAGAAGAACGGGAAAGAAGAAGAAGAATAAGAAAAGAGGAAAAAAAAAAGGAAAGAAAATTTTTAGCAGGTTGGTATTTTTATTTTGGTTAATTAAATTTGAAATAGGATCTGTCTTAGCGATAAAAAATTTAGGCTTGAATTTATTGTGATTGAGGTTGAAAATTTTAGAGATTTATGGTTTATTATAGAAAATATCTAGATTGTGTTCCTATTTTAGAGGACCAAATGATGCAAAAAAAATGAATTAATTTAGATAAGGCAGGAAAATATTAAAAAGTAAGTTAGGCAAATAAAAGAGTAAGGAAAAATTATTTGGCATAGAAAAAAGAGAGTATCAAAATGTTGACCTAATTGAGTAAAAAACTCGATATTTTTACGAAGTGTTATATATACTAAGATTATGTTATGTTATTGTTTCATTTTAATCATAACCATATGTTTATTATTTTTAAAGGTTTACGCTTGAGACACTTGCATAAATAACCTATAATTGATGTAGAATGATAACATTGGCCTATTGTACTTCAGTCGGTATCGGAGTTAGCATAAGGGTGTGGCATGCCATAATTCTTAGCAGTACTGCACCATATAGTTGATTTTGAGGCTACTATGGGTACCTCAACGGTTTGACTAGTTTAGAGCCTCACCATATACAGACAGATAGTTTAGGCGCATAGTACTTGTTTTTGTTAACACTTGTACTTGATTGTCTACATTCCCCATATCTAGCATTTGAACCTTTCATAAGTTACATGGGCTTAAAAAGAAAATAAAATTTTATATATTGTAATTGTGACAAATGTATTTGAAATTGAAAAATGCAAAACATGTTTAATTGTTATAGGATCACATGTTGAATTTTGAGGCATAATATGTAAATATGATTAGGATACAGTTTGCTAAATGGTAAAGTAAGTCTATTGATGTGCTATATTATATTGTTGTTGTATTTTTTTTATTTACCCACTGAGCAAGCAACTCAGCGCATTGGATGGTTTCTATGCGTAGGTAAAAGACAATAGGGCAGTAAGAGATTCATCCATTGATCCACAGCAACAATAGTAGCCAAGGAAAACACATCAGCTGGTTCTTCCAGAACTCTGACACTGTATTTTATTAGTTTTGGCATGTACATAGAGTTTTAAATAATCAGAGAATACATAGTTGGGTCTTGTAAATTAGAATGTTATAAACATATTTTATGTGATGAGATGCTTGTGTGGAAAT
The DNA here is from genome assembly GCA_948266635.1 of Cnidoscolus chayamansa. Classification (NCBI taxonomy): domain Eukaryota; kingdom Viridiplantae; phylum Streptophyta; class Magnoliopsida; order Malpighiales; family Euphorbiaceae; genus Cnidoscolus; species Cnidoscolus chayamansa. The sequence continues at coordinate 5,299 of CAOGCB010021751.1, forward strand.
GAGATTGTAAAATTTTTGAACAGGTCTGAAAGTACAAATTTGAGGGCCATATATCTAGGGGAAACTCTGTCCAAAATTTTAATCTAATTGAGTTAACAGGTTATAGAAATGAAATATGTATTTTAGAAAAATTTACATACAAGATAAGTATGTATAACAAAGTAGAGAATAGATAAAGGTAAGTGGCGCATCCTACTCGGGTCTTTATAGGTCTGGGTAGGGGTGCTACAATTTTTTCAGACATCTTAGTCTTACTTACCTTTTCCATTGCATCATGAATATTTTTTTGTCAATTCGTCATTCATTCATTTGAAGTCTATGGTTCATCCATAAGTCACTAAAACAACATAGATCACATAAATATATAATGCAACATTTCTCTTGGAGCTAATGCAAACAACCTAACATCATGATGCCTTGCCTACACATGCCATAAACAATTTATGTGTTATTTAGTCATAAGAATTTAGCATCTACTCACTTGGACTATTGCGTCTTGATGAATCCCTCGTCCTTTACTGCTGCGTCTAATTCTCGAGGTCTAGTCCTATATTTTGATAGACTTAGGATTAAAGACTATCCATTTAACCCTTTGTACACTATAAGACATTTTCTATACTTTCCCACATAACATTACATTACTTCAGACTTTACTTAATAGTTAAAGTTCAAGTCCCTCATTCATTCTATTCGAAGCCAAAAGATATGGCTGAATCCACTTAATTTTGAACCATTACCCTTGACCCACCAAGGAATGATGTGATCTCATCCCTTGGTTATTGAAACATAACTGTAACACCTGACACTTCTCCATTATCGAAATTTGAATTTCTGGGATGGAATATTCTTGAAATATATAGAAACTAGGCTAGAAAAGTGAATAAGGGTTTAAAATGTAATAAAAAAAATTTAATAGTGATTAACTATAAAGAGAAAATGTTAAAAATGATAGAAATGGCAAATGAAAAAGAGTGAAGGAAAATATGGTAAAAAGGGTGAAGCATTTAGGCATGGAGTCGAACCATTGGTTTTGTGTCCAAGCCAAAGACCAAACCACCTCCTTTTAAAAGGGAGATGGCCATGGCTGGAATGGTTTCTTCACAGAAACCATTTCCCAACAAACTCACTTATACCCAAAATCCCTCCAAATTGTCAAAGCTCACCGAATTAAACTTAATAAATGAGAGTAAAGAGTGTGATTTCACTAAGTAAAGCAAGAGAAAATAAAGTTGAGAGTTGAGCAAGCTTCCACCGAATTGAAGCAAGAACACTGGCGGGAGAAACTTGAGGAATCAAGTTCTCCTTCACCAATTGCCTTCAAATCAGGTTAGTTTGACTCCTTCTAGCTTGTATTGGGGTATATGGGTGAGAACTAGGACATGCATGCAAGTTTAGCGAAATGTTGATGGAATGTTGGAAGGTTTTGGCTTAGAGCCGATCGTGGATAAGGTGTGAGAATGCACATTTTTAGTTATTAAAAATGAGCTAAATGTTTGAGTTGATGATAGTAGATAATAAATATATGATTGCATGTCGAGTTTAATGAAGTCATGGTGAAATGTTAGGAAGTTGCAGAGAATGTTGATGATGAACTGGAAAATGCAAGAATATGTATATTTGATGCAATGTAGGTGTTTAAATGATGTTAATAAGATAGAATGATATTGTTTGAGGCTAGATGAAGTGTTTCCAAGTAAAAATATGCATAAAATATATTTGGATGGATTGAAAACCAAGAAGTAGGTTTAACCTTCTAGGCGAAACCCAGTTTCTAGTCACTGGCATGATAATCTAGTCACCATCAAACTCAGCTTTGGAACCAAGTTATATAAATGACTGAAGGGTAAAACTGAGGCATTTTATGTCTCGGCAAAGAATAAAATGAATAGTAGCCGAGGCATTTGGTTAACTTGGTCAACAAAATGATTCAGTAGTTGAAGGATATATCTAAGATATCACTCGACAAGGTATAATAAGATGGAACCTTAGATACTCAAACGGTATCACTCGGTACAAAGTTATAGTTTGGTACTAAGGGATATAGAGAAGGCATCACTCGGCTAAGTTAGAAAATGGTTCAAAAACCGTAAGAGAGTGAAGGATATCTCTCAGTTTCCAATTGTAATACCTAGGGTAACCGGACAATAACTCAAAAGTAAAGAAATAATGAATGGGGAAGCATGGAAATGTGTCTTAGATTATACAAAGGGTGTATATATATTGTCTATAATCCAAAGTTTGCCATTGTCAGGCCGGACTTAGGGAACTGGAGGCAGTAGTAGTTGGATTATTGTGATGATGCAATTTTCCAAGTGAGTAGATATTAAATGCTTTCTAATTGCATGACACAAAACTATTTTATGGCATATGCATGCATCATGATGTTTAGGTTGTAACACCCTCTACTTAGACCTATGACACTGCTAACTATGCAATTACTATTTACTGTTACTCTGTGAGGTTGTATCTTAGTATGCCTATTCCTGCACTAATTTTTTTTCTTTCTTTTCTTTCCTAAGTAGATATTGTTGTTAGCCACTAGCCTTAATTCATGGATATCTTATATGATTTCCTCATTCTAAGGGTCCTAAACCTATTTCTTAACCCTTGTTATAAATAACTATATGTACATTTCTATCATGACATACTCATCCACCACACTTCTCATTATATGTCGTTTACAGACTTTATGTACATACCAAAATTATAAATAATACAAAATGTCAAAGCTCTACAAAAAAATCGGCTCTAATAATTCTCTAATGTTGTTGCAGATCCCTAGATGGCTCTTCTATTTCTTCAATTCCTTTAATCTATGTATGATAAAAACTAATGTGCTTAGCTTACACTTAGTGGGTATATAAAATATATTAAATAAAACATATATTTAGAGAAAGGTAGAACATTACCTTCATTAACTATTAAGCAAAGTATATTTATACTATTTTACAAATATAAATAACTATACACTTACCAATAATATAACTCATGTCTTAAAATTATAATTTATACTTATGTCATCCTAGGTTTCATATTTTTTCTATCATTTTAATAGTCATTTTTATCATTTCATATGCATATAACTTACAAAATGTTTCATATCAAAATATCGTATCTTATATTAAATTTAAGTGTTAATTCAATATCATACATTTGTATCATGGTGCATCATGTGTCTATTATTTTACCTCTCAATTATATGGTTATATTTTATGAGTATTGATAACCTGTGATTCTTTTGAATTTTTCCAAGAGATTGCTATATTGTGTTATACAATTATTTTTCATGTTATTTGGCATACTATTTGTATTAAGGATACATCATGTTTGGTGTATATAAATCCCTAACATGTTAATTATGTCATATCATGCATATCGCGTATCTATCATTTGAGAATCATGTCATATCTTGTATGTTGTATTATGTCATAAAATTTTTGATGTGTTTTATAGTTTACTAGGTGTATTCTATAATACATATACATGGTCGGTCAAATATATATGACTTATCCTCATGTGTCTATGGGGTCATTTTCTATGTCTATCATATCATATTACACATATATAGTGTACCTACTAAATCAGTTCACATGTAATTTATCATGTCTAATTTAGTGTGTATCGTATCATATCAGGTGTGTACTGTAGTATAATGTGTCCATTAATCGTATATCCTGTGTATCATATTATGTGTATATTATATCATTTTATATGTGGTAAATTTCATTTCATATCTTAAGTTTCATACTATGACTTGTATATTATGTCATGTGATATTCAGTTACCATGTATGTTTTACATTTATTAAACAACACACATACATACTCATAAAAACATAACAGAAAATTGTAACCTTTTATATGCTTCATCATACCTAGTGTATGATGAACTCGTGTTATCATATGATCATACTCTATCATATCATCTCATAACGTATACATTTCATGTCAAATGGTACTATACCGTGTCATGTTATGCCATACAAAGTCATTCAATATTATATAACACCATATGATTCATGTCATCTTATAACCTATTCATTTCATTGGAAATGGTAACATGTGTTATCATACTATGTCATACAAAGTCATTTTGTGTCATATAACAACATATCACTCTATAATTTCATATTTATTATTCATATTATTTGTGTCAACTATATTATCATAAACATGTTAACATAAGTAAATAAGCATAAATCGTTACTGTAGTATTTCTCCTATTTTTGATATTTTTTTGTCGTGGGGTGTATTCATATCACCATTTATAATATTATGTAATACCAAATTATTTTATATCATTTTGTTTCGTGGCACATCATACTATTACATGGCTATTCAATTCATATTGATGCATTCCATATTGTGTCATTGCACATTATTTCGTGTCATGTCATTTCAATTCATAATATATCATTTCAATAGATGTATGCAAAAATCAATCATAATATCACATCTTGTTCATTAACCTTTATGGCCCCTAAATATGTTACTAGGATCAACTTCTAGACAAGGGAAACTGTAGGGCCGAAGCCAACATATAGGTGGAGGGCACAATGGGCCAGTCCATATGGGGTACCTCACTGTAGCCCTAAAAATCCAAATGAACATGTAGGTAATACTGCTAATTTGTATATGGCATGCCATACCTTTATATTAACCTCGTATCCCAACTAAACATATTAAGGCCGATAAATATTTTTGTATACTCTTCATTTAGCATTCTACTAGTTCACTTCCAAATATTGCATATGTTAAGTATTCAGGTATGTAAATGCAACACTTGTACAAAATACATCACTTAGACAAGTATGTGTATAATTTCTGTAAAAAAGCAAGAACATCCATAAAATCTTAGTTCGAATGTATACTTTCACAATTTTAAACATTTACAAGCCAAATAACCATATCAAGCAAGCATATCAATTTAGAAGACTTTAAGCACCTAAAGCAAGCATGTCTATAATTTCATTAATTCTTGCATTTCTATTGTGTCCGAATTATATCAAATGACCATTCCATGTATTCTTGTATGCAATATGCACATTCCGATAGAATTTTAGGTCATTCTAAAGTCAGATGCAAAATTTCATAAAATTTGCATATTTTGTGCCCAGGCTTGCTAGCATAATTTTTCAACATTTACTATATTGGTCATAACCATTATATATCAATTTTAGGTCATTTATTCAAGTCATTTAATCATAAAGTGTTTAATAACATTAAACATATGATCACACCCAAAATGGGCTAGCAATATGATATGAACTTAGCACATATGCAATAATTCGCACAATGTTGAGTTTTTCCTGATTAGGTTTAAGGAATGGTGATGGAGTTTATATTCTCTCATATAATGCTTATGTTTAATGTAGTTATGGATGCATGCTTTATATAATGTTTATGAAAAAAAATTTATGGATGTACATGCATGCATGAACCAAAATGTGATGAAATGAAGATGGTAAAAAATTGACATAGAAAATGATTTAAGATGTCAATAGGCTTATTAGAGTTTTAGTCACCTTCTGATGATTGGGATCCTAATGTCGGTAGAGGTCCGGTATGACCAAATTGTTATGAAACCCATCTCCTCAACCATGGACTATCCCATTCTCACACCAATAGATGATACCCCAACACAAGACATTGACACACCAGAAATCCAAATACTCCACATTATTCCTAAACCTACACATCCTTTGCTGATCTACCAAATATATTTCTCGACAATAAGGCTTTATGATTTTGTTGCCATAATCCAATATAAGCCCTCTTCAGAACTTGACAACGACTCTAGTGTCCAACCTTACTACTAGGTAATTTTATTAGTGTCAATGATATTACTTTATCTATAATACACACATATTTTACAGCAAACATCTCTTGTATACATGAATTGAGTACATACAAGCAAGCCAAAAAAACCCCAAAAACAAGAAGCTATAAAATCCAAACTGGGAGTTGTGGAGAACAGTCAAACATGGGAACTAGTACCATACCCATCTCATAATACGCTAATAGCCTCCAATTGGATTTTTAAAGTTAAGTACAAATAAGATGGCTTTGTCGATCGATAAGGCCCTAATAGTTGCTAAAGGGTTTAAGTAACTTGAAATGGTTGATTACATTGACAGTTTTTCTCTGGTAGCTAAATTGGTTACTATCTGATTGTTTTTAGCAATCACAGCTGCTTGATCATGGCCAGTACACCAACTAGACATCAACAATGCCTACTTATATGGTTCTATAAATGAAGAGTTAGACATGTTGCCAACACTAAGGTACCAAAGTTATACCGAGCCAGGTTGTAAGTTGAAAAAATTGTTATATTGCTTGAAACAAGCAGAGCGACAATGGAATAAGGACTTTACTTCAATATTAACTACATTTGGTTCAAATAATTTACTAATAACCACTGCTTGTTTATGAAGGGTAATGGAGACGATTTTTAGGCTCTTATAGTTTATGTCGACGATATCCTCATATCAGGTACTCATGAATCCAACCTCCTACATATAATAAAGTTACTCAATGATACTTTTACTATCAAAGATTTAGGTTACAAAAATTTTTTTCTGGAGACTGAAATTGCTTGCTACTTCTGACATGTATAATAGTGAAAGAAAATACATCTTGGACATCATACAAGACATAGGCTTACCTCTACTAAACACTACTTTGCTCATTTACTTAAAGGTCTCAATCTTTCTACCTTTGAAGGAAAACCACTACCTAACCCAAAATGATAATGTTGTTTAGTCGGTTGCCTCATATATCTAAATCTCACCTGACCTGTTATCACCTTCATCATACACCAATGAAGCCAGTTCAAGCAATGCCCTAGGGAAACACACTGGGATGCAACAGTACATATTCTTAAGTTCCTGAAAGGCAACCCATCTTGCTCGGAATTTTCTTTTCGGCTTCAAACACCCTTTACCTTTCTGCATATTATGATGTCGACTAGGCTACATGCATGGATACAAGTAAATATGTCACTAGATCCTATATTTTCTTAGGCAATGCACTTATTTATTGGAAACCCAAGAAATAAACTACAATTAATTATTCATTTGTTGAAGCATAGTATAGAAGTATGACATCCATAGTGTGCAAACTTCAATAAATATCCTACATACTCAAAGATTTTCAAGCCCAAGTAAAATGCCTAATACCCTTATTCTATGACAAGAATGCCACCCTACATGTAGTAGCTAACCCAGTCTTCCATGAAAGAAGAAAATACCTAGGCATTTATGGTCATTTCATCCGTGATTAGATCAATTAAATAAAGGTTTTATACAAACCATGCACTTACCCAAAAAGGCAAACATTTTCACAAAGTGTTTTTTCAATCCATTATTCTCATCATATATTCACAAAATGGGGTTAGTCGATCCCCCACCTCTAGCTTAATAGGGGGTGATAACATACTCGGATGTTATGCCGAAGGACTAAGTTAGGTTACTCAGCTTAGATGGGAAATAAAATGACTTGTGATACTCGGGATGATATGCCGAGTAAATAAATCAGATTACTTAGATTAGACAAGGAAGCATGTTCGTCTAAGATAAGAGAGAATAAAGTAATAGTTAGGGAAGTAAGTTGGAATACTCAACCAAGACAAGAGAATAAGTCAGCGGACGGGGAAGTAAGGTGGAGTACTTGACTAAATCAATTAAATAAGTTAGTACATGTAGAAGACAACACATGAGGAGACAATTGAAGAGTTAGTTGGATGTAAATATTTAGCTGGAAGTAACAAATTACAACGGGCGAAACTATTACTCCAAACTGAATATAAAAAATTAGCGTTCGGGAATGTAATAAATTGTGTATATATATATGTTATGTAATTTATTTGATTATATATAAAAATTTCATAAAGTAAAAGAGATCTCTCTGTTCTCTAAGATTTCTCTATTTTCTACCTTGATATTCCTTTCAATTTCTTTATTACTTTTGTCTCTCATACTCTGCAAAACCATCAAACACTTGCCCATTTACATGCTCCAAAAGGCGGAGCCTGTTGCAACCTTTTTTTTTCTTCCTGTTTATGGACGGTAACAAAGAGAGGAGAAAGGAGTTGTTATGCAAGTTTGGTATCTTGTTTGATGGCAGTTGTATGGACGAACAAGAACATTAGACATTTAGAGATCTCCCATGATGGAATTGTGATGCTGCGGAATTACGATGACGGTTCTTTACTCCAACTTTAATTTGTTTAGATGTTCTCTTTTAGGCTTTGTTTTTTTCAAACTTTGAGTAATCAGAAAAATTAATCAAAAGAAAATATTTTAATTTTATTAATACTTATATATATTGAATTTATTAATATTTTTAATTCTAACAGTATAATTAAATACTACAAAAATAATTAATTTTTTTTAATAAAGAAATGAGTCTTAATTTCTATTTTATTAATAAACTAAAAATCCAATAGTATGACCATATATAGTTGTTGTTTCCAATTTATCTATTTATTTGTTTAGAATAAATACTCGCAATGAATTTGCATTGAAATTATTTTGAAATATGGATTATTCTAGCTTTTAAATTGGAATATATCTGTAAAATTGTTATACAACAACAATAAGTCTTAGTCCCAAACCAATTGGGGTCGGCTTATAAAATTGTCATAATAAAAAAATTAATTTTATATTTTCTTATTAATTTGCAAAGTTGAATTTTTTTGTTGGGTGTAATTGATGGATATACAATTAAGAATCAGCTTTCTCGTACACTCATTACACAGTACGTCTCAATTAGATTGCGAGAACACAATAAAAGCGACTTGTAATTGGACAAAACGAAAAAGAAACAAAGTAGAAGAAGGTGAAGGCGGCCGACCCACTTTGAAGTATATATTCTTTTCTTGTTCATACATGATATATAGGCCACAAATTTTAAGTCTATTTGTTCATGTATGAAGTATATATTCCTTATATATATATATATATATATATAGCTCAATTACTATGTATTAGCTTTACAAAAGAATATGGTGACTTTCTTTTGATAAGGTTGAGTCCATTAGTCCAAGTTTATAATATTCCATATGCTTTCCCCTTTTTTATTATATAAATTCTCATTTCTTGAGATGCATTTGCATTATCAAGAAAGGAAGCTCCTTCCTTCGTGTCAATATTGTCCAATATATATATATAAAATTGTATTATCTCTCTCTCTCTTCATTCCTTCAAGCCTATTCTTTCCGCTTTCAAGATGTCACTTAAACCACATCATGAGGCAATTCCATCAGAAGTGGAAGTGCAAATTCAAGAGGTTAGATTGCATAGCTATTTCTTTTATTGTATGCCTATTTTCCCTTTTTTTTTTTTGCTTCGTCACCATATGGATATAAAAGAGAAATTAAGATATTTAAGAAAAGTATTTACTCCTACAACCATCTTATCAGCAATGATAAGTTTATATATATGATTCTTATTGAAATTCTTTATTTTCTTAACATTGCAAGAAAAAGAAAAAAAGTTATTTTTTAAAAGAAGAGGTGAAAAGGATTTAAGTTCATGCAGAATATAGAAATTACTGAGTCGACAAATTAATTAATGACACGTCGTAAATGCAGAAAACAAAGAGTTGGGTGCTCAAACCAAAGGCACTAAGCATCATATGGGGAAATGACGGTCGCTATTGGAAGATGCCTACCAAGTGAGAAAATTTATTATTGTTATATAATTAATATGATGAGTTAATTATTTTTACAAATTAGTATTATGTATAAAATTTATTAATTAGATTATATATATATTATCAAGAACGAATACGTATTGTAGCAGAAAGATGAGCTTGGTCTGACAAAGTTGCACATGCAGTAAGGAAGACGCAGCAGAGTTGTTGCAAGTGTGTTGGCTTGAAGTAAAAGGCAAAATCAATGATCCAGAGATGAAGAAAGACAAGGAATATGAGATCAGCTTTGAGTTAGAAAAGAAAGAAGATGCTTTTGGATGGAATGGGTGTACTGTTTTTTTTATGGCAAAGATAGGGACGAGAGGACGACATATATGGAGACCTATTACCTTATCACAAAATAACAATGACACCAACAAAAGAATTACGATTGAAATGCGTATTAAAGTTGAAGACGATAAGCCTGATAATATTCTTTCTTTCGGCTTATATGAAGTGTGGTCTGGCAGGTGGAAAGGTGGTTTGCTAATTTATC
>CAOGCB010021929.1:0-14935 GCA_948266635.1 Cnidoscolus chayamansa
ATATATCACCTGCTACAAGTGAGTTGTGGTAAACTACACTTTCCTTTCTAAGAATGCCAGTAGAAGAACTTGAGAGAAATTTTTTGAAAGCAGAATTTTATTGCCAAATTGAAAAACTGGTTTACATCTAAAGTCCGCTCATTATATAGAGGTCGGACCCCAAACTTTCATCCATTACAACTTATTAACAGATTGCAAGATTCTAAAAGATAAGATTACATTTAAAGAGAAGATAAGATTACAATAAAAAGATAAAAGAGATGTCTGTCTTCCTTCTGGTCTCTGTCGGATATCTTTGTTTTATGAGCTGGTCTGTGGGGGCCTGGTCTTTTGTCGTCAAGCATTTGATTCAAAGCTGGTCTACTGGTCCTGTAGAACTTTTGTTTTTGTCGGGAAAGCTGGTCCATTGGTCCTGTAGATCTTTTGCCTTTGTTGGGAAAGCTGGTCCATTGGTCCTGTAGGACTGTCCTTCTAACTGTAGAGTTTTGGTTTCACAGTTCAGCTTGTGTGAAAAAATCATCGTCATTATCTTGTGCAAAATCAACTGGTTCTGAGCTGGTAGAACTCTGCATGTCCTTGAATTCTTCTAAGATCTTCTCATATTCTGCTTCTGATGTGCATCCTGCCATCTTAGCCATTAATTGACTTTTCTTGGCGAGGAATATTTCCTTCTGAGATATCATTTCTGGTGATAAATTTTTGCATAAGGAAGGGTTATTTTTAAAAAACTGGTCAATGGCCTTTTGGTTGCATTTAATAAGGTCTGTTTTAGGCCACCATTTAATCTTGTATCTTCTGGTCAAGGTTGGTATTTAATAATGTATTCTTTGTCATTTATTTTTTGTTTTAATATTCCTCCATATCCTATATTAGAAGCATCTGTTTCTACAATCTTTGGAGCATTTGGGTGACATATGGTTAAACATGGTAGTGTTTTTACATGTCTTTTAAGTGTTTGAATTATTTTAGTATGGTCATTTGTCCATGGAGTAGGATTCTTTTTTAGTCTATCATATAACGATTTACATAATTGTCTAAGATTAGGTAAAAATTCTAAAACGTAATTGAGTGATCCTAAAAATCTCTGTAATTGATTTTTATCTTTTATTTCATCTGGAAATTTATCTGCAAATTCTATTGCTCTAGTTATCGGGGTAATGGTTCCTAAATGTATAGTATGTCCTAAAAATCTTATTTTAGTTTGAAATAATTGCATTTTAGGTTTTGATAATACTAAACCATTATCTTTAATTATCTGGTAGAATTTATTTAAATGTTTAAAGTGTTGGTCTATGTCTTGACTGAAGATTAATACATCGTCTATATATACTATTACAAATGTATAAGGTGTGAATATATCATTCATTATCTTTTGAAATTCACTGGGTGCATTTTTCAGTCCAAAAGGCATTATATTCCACTCATATTGCCCAAATGGTACTGTAAAGGCAGTTTTATATTTATCTTTCTCTTCTATTTGGATTTGCCAAAATCCAGATTTCATATCGAATTTAGAAAATATTTTCGCATAAATGGAATCAGGTTAATGAAATAGGAGAACCTAGTGATCAGTACTACGAATCTGAGAGACCACCAATGCAGAGAGCTTTCTTTAAAAAAGATCATGTATATAATGGAATACAACCGATAGTACATCCTGGCCAATTAACAGAAAAAACTAAAGAACTCACTAAAGACCTACATCTGCAAAATAATTGGACAAATGTAACCCTACACCTAATGGGAAACCAGTTAGACAGAATAGAGGAGAAAATAGAAAAAAATCAAGAATTAATTGAAGAAATAGATCAAATAGAATTAAATAAATCACCTTCACCAATATTACAAAGACAAACTAAACCACAAATATCACAGAGGTATACGACAGCTCAACCTTATAATATAAATCCAACCAGTAAAAGACAAAATAAACCTTTTACTAAAATGATTCCACCATCACAAAATCCTATAGATGTTTCTATTATAAGACCAGAAATAGAAATAGATGAACTTAATAGGGCAATACAACAAGCCATAAGAGAACAAATAAAATCCAATAAGTCTTCTACATCAGGAATAAAAATAGAAGAACCCACAGAACCAAAAGGCCCAGAAACTGACAACTCTAAAACACAATCAAAAGACAAAGGAAAAATAACAATCTTATCAGAATATAATGACCCCACATCAACTGAAGAAAGTGATGATGAAAATTCCAATGTCAACATTAATCAACAAACAGATTCTGAAACAGAGATACCTTTAAACACAATAGAGACAACAATAAATAGAATGAGACAACCAGAAGATTTGCAAATCTTAGACAAGAGACAAAAACAATATAATGCTAAAAACATTTATGAATGGAACATAGATGACCTATCAGAAATAGAGATTATACAAATAACAAAAGAAATGGTTATAGTAGGAAATATATATAAACAAAGAATAGGAATTACAGAAAGACAAGCAGCTGAAAATATTATATTAGGTTTTACAGAAGAACTTAGAACCTGGTGGGATAAACTCTTAGGAAATGCAATCAAGGATGATATTTTAAATGCAAGAAGAATGAATCCTACTACAGGAGAATATGTATTAAATGAATCAGGACAACCCCAATCATTTGCAATAGCCTATTTAATTTATAACCTTATATCACATTTCATAGGAGACATAGACTTATATACAGAAAGAAATAGCGAAATATTACAAAATCTTAAATGTAGAAAGTTAGAAAACTTTAAATGGTATAAAGACAATTTCTTAAAAAGAGTGTATAACTTATCTGACCCAAATGCATACCATTGGAAAGAAAAGTTTCTGACAGGACTACCAAGATTATTTTCAACTAAAGTAAAAGAAACTATAGAGCAAAAATTTGGACAGATATCATATGACGATTTAACTTATGGGGATTTAATAACATGAGTTAATTTAACTGGAATAAGGTTATGTAGAGACATGAAATTACAAAACCAATTAAAATTAGAAAATAGACAAACTAGAAAAGAATTAGGACATTGGTGTGAACAGTTTGGTTTTAAAAATCCAAAAACATCTAAAAGCAAGAAAATCTATAAATCAAATAAAAATTACAGATCAAACAAGCCTTATAAAAAACATAGATATCATAAAAAGAAAAATAATAATCAAGAAGAATATTACAAAAATAATAATAAGAATTATAAAAATAAAAGAAAAAAGAAATACAATAGATCGAAAGAGCAAGTCACATGTTACTTATGCAACCAGAAAGGACACTATGCTAGAGAATGTCCTGCAAAGAAAAAGATACATGAGTTAGGTTTAGAATTAGGAATACAAAATATAGATCAATTATTAAATAGGATTGACCAAATAAAATTATCCTCGTCAGAATTAGAAGATGAATATAGTAGCTCCAGTACATCTGATAAAAGTAGACCTAGTAATTGCGAGTGTAATGCAGAGATATGTGTATGCAAAAATAAAATAAATGTTTTAACAAATTATACGCACATATTAGAACAATTAGATCAAATAGAAGATGATAATTTAAAAAGAAAATTTTTGAAAAAATTAGCGAAAATAATTAACCAGGAAACTAAACTCGAACCATTACCTCCTACAAAATATGAAGACATAGAACAAATATTCCAGCATAAAAAGATAAATAGAAATATTTTATCTTTAGATTTGCAACAAGAAATTAAAGATTTAAAGAGTGAAATCAGACAACTAAAATTTAGATGTACTCAATTAGAACAAAACCAAACTAAATTAAGTAATGATCTAACATTAGAAAAATTAAAAGGAAAAACAAAAATTACAGAAAATATTAGTACAGAATCAGATAATGAAAGTGAACAAATAACTGATTTTAAATTTAATGAGATTACAAGAGTTAGATTTCAAAAATGGTACGTTAATATTAATATTACTATAAAAGACTTTAAATTGCATACAATAGCTATGTTAGATTCTGGCGCAGATATGAATTGTATAGATCAAGGGATAATACCTAGTAAATATTTCCATAAAACCAAACAAATTTTATCAGCAGCAAACTCATCTAAGGTTAAAATAAATTTTAAAATTCCTGAAGCACATATTTGTAATAATAACATCTGTTTTAAAACCAGCTTAATGTTAGTAAAAGATTTAAATACTAAAATAATATTAGGAAATCCTTTCTTACAAATGTTATACCCTTTTAAGGTTACCCAACTAGGATTAGAAACAAACATATTAGGACAAGAAATTGTATTTAAATTCATATATCCAATTTCTACTCATGAAATAAATAACTTCCAGTCAAATAATATAACCAAGATAGAATTAAAAACCCAACAAATAAATTTCTTAAAATATGAACTTAATACTATTAGGATAAACGAACAGTTAGAAAAGATAGAGATAAAAAATAAAATAAAAAATTTACAACAAAAATATGAAGAAAATTTATGTTCAAATTTGCCCACAGCATTTTGGGATAGGAAAAAACATGTAGTTGATTTACCATATGAACCTCACTTTAATGAAAAAGATATTCCTACAAAGGCAAGACCTATACAAATGAACCAAGAAATGTTAGAATACTGTAAAAAGGAAATACAAGACCTACTAAATAAAAAACTTATAATAACTTCCAGTCAAATAATATAACGAATATTGTGATTGTAGAGAATCAGAACGAACTTTAACTATGTTCAATATATTAATTCGGTTCTTAGATAATTTATTAAGACTTAATAATTTTTAGACAAATATATATATATCTTGTTTATAATTTATACAGTAATTGTTTTATATCGTATAATACTGTATAAGTATAAATACTGGATAGTATTTATACCATACAGTATTGAGTATTGTATTTAGACAATACTACATACAGGTACATTGTGGGGCTTGCTTTGCAGCCATTGTTGTTTAATTTGCTTAAATCATTTAACTTAAAATCTTATCCTGGGTTATAATGGTATCAGAGCCAATTAGGATGATTAGGATAAATAAACTTAGTTTAATTTATTAGGATCAACACTGTGTCACGAAAGCCGTAAGACAGGCAGAAAGGAAAGTAAGTCCTGCAGAGCGAGTAGAGAAGGAAGTGTATGTGAAGATCTTAAGACAATTAAAATGAGTTTATTTAGACGAAGTCAGTCTAGGAGGTCAAGAGACCATGAAAACTTAGTTGAAGATTTAAGTATAAACGATAATAGTAATAAAACAACAATATTGTCTAGAGAAAGTACCTGGAATACTAATAGGTTAACCAACTGGAAACCACCTACTTTACCTATAACAGAAATATATAAAAAAAGAATTTTAGATTTTAAATCAGCTAGGGCTATAAAATCTAAAGAAAAGGTTGTACCATTATTTTCAGATAATCAATCAATGAGTTTATTGTCAAAGAAAACGATTTTAAAATATATAAATCAGGGATATAAATTTATGCATATAGGATTAGTACAAATAGCTATAAAACCTTTAACAATAGAAAGATTAAACACCAGTATGCATGTAGCCCTAAGAGATTGTAGACATCTAAGTTATAAAGACTCTTTATTAGGATTATTTGAAACCAGTTTAACTAATGGACCTATATATTCAAACTGTTTTCCAAACTTCACTATATCCCTAACAGACCCACATATATTAAAAATCTTAACTTTAGATATTTTAACACACAACTATAATATGTTAAAAGGATCACATATTTATGAAATATTTTATAGGTTAAATTATAAAGTTATGAATACTGGATTATGTCCGAATGCCATTGAACATAATAGACCATCTGGAGAAACTGTATTTTGGAAAATTGATCAAATCAAAGCTAATATAACAGTACCTAAAACTATACAGTGGAAAGATGTATATATATATATATATATATATATTAATTATATAATATATATATATATTTAATAATTTATTCTTTAAATAAATTTAAAAATTAAATCTAATTTTGTTTTTAGAAAATAAATAAAGTAATAAGGAATGGTTGATAGTTCACGGTTGATGGTTGATGGTTGATGGGCGGGAGAAGCGGTTTGGTTTTGAAAATCGGAAGTCGGAACTCCAAATCTCACTAAATCGGTGGGTCCGTAAGGTGACATGGCTTTTAGTGGTTGGCTAAGAGTTAGAACAGTATAAGTAAAACTGCAGGAAGCGTCTTTTTTGATACATTTCGTCGCGGTCCAGTCCAGGAATATGGCGTTGCCTTCTTGTTTAAGACCCACTTAATGTGGGACCGAACATGCGTAGGCCCCACCTCCAAGCTCTGACCTTTTTTACCTCTTCCATTTGTCATCGTATATTCCTTCTTTCCAAAGATAGTCTTCTATGTTTTTTCTCTGCCAGATCTGAGAAGTAGGATTTATCTGCAGAGCAAAATCGGAAGGCTTTTGGTTTCTCTTCTCTCTGTGCAATCTGAGGAATAAAGAGAGGAGAGAGACCCAATTTGCAAAAGAAAGGAAAACGAGATGGGGGTGCAGGAAAATGGGAATGGAGTTGGGGACAAGAACAAGTACAGGAGGATGGATTCTGATGCTGCAGAGGATGATGTTGTGTCGTCCAGTAATGCTCATTGCCAAGATGATGTTTTCAAGAGGAAAAATGATGTGCAGAAATTTGTGTGTGCCTGTGCCGTTTTTGCCTCTCTCAATTCTGTGCTCATGGGCTATGGTTAGTATTTTAACACCTCCCAATCTTTCTTTCTCCTTTTTTCAATTTGATCTCCTGGTTATGTGTGGGATCTGCTCAAATTTTCTGGTACGTTGGTATTATTAATTTTGTTGTATGATTTCATGTTTGTATCTTATTTGATTATTAGTTAAAACTTCTATTTGTGCCTTTGTGAACCTTGTTCATATGGGCAGTATATGAGTTTATACGCTTATTTGGCATTTTCTTGCTATCTTAATATTACTAAGTAGAGGGAAAGGGATGTGAAAATTTGAAGTCTGACTCTTGCACATTGGACTATTGAGTTATTGATGAGAAATTTGTGTGGATTTTTATTTTTTTATTTTTTTACAAAAGAACTGTGATGAGGTGCAGAATTGCAAAATGGCTTGTTTAAGGCAAGATGTGAATTTTTTTTTTTTTTTTATAAAGTAATGGAAAAGGGATTGTTCATTACTTAAATGGAATTGGAAAATTCCTAGATGGGTAAAAAGCCAAAAAGATCGAATTATTGTGACATATGATGTTAGTTGAACCTAGCATTTAAAGAAAGCATTTGTTTCGTAAGTGTAGGGATTTTCGAGTTACTGTATTCATATACTGGAAGTGCTTTCTTTATTTTTTAATCATGATTCAGTTAGATGTAAATGGAGAGTAAATTTTTTGCAATTACATTTTATTCGTTAATTCTTAAGGTGATTACAATCAGAAGAACATACTGTAGAGATAAATATGTCAGACTGCAGAAAAAACTTGATTTTAGGTAGTAAATGCAAGAGGAAAGTGAAGGGATAAATGTTATATATATATATATATATCTGTACTTATTCATTTATGGCAGTATTTTATGACCTCAGTAATGCCTTTAGGCACTAAAGATTATCGTTCCAGTGTTGTTCTAAATACTAACTTAAAAGGTGTGTTGTTCTGCAGATGTGGGTGTTATGAGTGGAGCTATTTTGTTCATTCAACAAGATCTCAAGATATCAGAGGTACAACAAGAAGTCCTAGTTGGAATTTTAAGCATAGTTTCCCTTCTTGGCAGCTTAGCTGGAGGAAAAACATCGGATGCCGTTGGTCGAAAGTGGACTATAGCATTAGCAGCCATAGTTTTTCAGACAGGGGCAGCTATAATGACTCTTGCCCCTTCCTTTGAAATTTTAATGACAGGCAGGCTCTTGGCTGGAATAGGGATAGGCTTTGGTGTCATGATTGCGCCAGTGTACATAGCAGAGATATCACCCACTGTTGCCAGAGGATACCTTACCTCTTTTCCTGAAATTTTTATAAATTTTGGAATCCTTCTAGGATATATTTCTAACTATGCTTTTTCAGGACTTCCAGTACACATAAACTGGAGGGTGATGCTTGGTGTGGGAATCCTTCCCTCAGTGTTTATGGGGTTTGCACTGTTTGTGATTCCTGAATCCCCAAGGTGGTTGGTGATGCAAAATAGGGTTGAAGAAGCAAGATTAGTGCTGTCAAAGACAAATGAAAACGAAAGTGAAGTGGAGCAAAGATTGGCAGAGATCCAAATGGCTGCTGGGCTTTCTAATGCGGAGAAATATGAAGCAAAAGCTGTCTGGCATGAACTAGTATATCCTTCTCCTGCAGTTCGACGTATGCTGATCACTGGTTGTGGAATCCAGTTTTTCCAACAAGTTACCGGTATTGATGCAACAGTGTATTACAGCCCCACAATCTTTATGGATGCTGGAATCAAGGGCAATACTCAGATTCTTGCTGCGACTGTTGCTGTTGGGTTTACTAAAACAATGTTCATTTTGGTAGCAATATTTCTCATTGACAGAGTGGGCAGAAGACCTTTGCTTTTTGTAAGCACAGTTGGGATGACAATCAGCTTACTTGTTTTGAGTCTGTCTTTATTTTTTATGGGGGATGGAAAGCTTGGAATTGGGTTGGCAATTTTATCAGTTTGTGCGAATGTAGCTTTCTTCTCTATAGGACTTGGCCCTGTTTGTTGGGTTGTGTCATCTGAAATCTTCCCTCTAAGGCTTCGAGCACAAGCATCTGCTCTCGGGGCAGTAGGCAGTAGGGTTAGTAGTGGTGTGGTTACTATGTCTTTCCTCTCAGTATCTCGTGCAATCACAGTAGGAGGAACTTTCTTCGTCTTTTCAGTGATTTCAGCTCTTTCTGTTGTTTTTGTCCATAAGTGTATTCCAGAAACGAAAGGCAAGTCTTTGGAGCAAATTGAAATGATGTTTCAAAATGAGGGAGAACAGCAAGGTGGGGAGGTTGAATTGGGAGATGTAGAACGACTTGTACAAAAAGAATGAGCAGGTAGTGTGCTTGTATGCTTCATTGCTAATCCAAACTTTGAGGAAAGATGGTTATTGTAGATCAATTTAGGTGATGGGTTAATAGATCTTGTGAATGCTATACAGTTGAAAATGATTAAGATTGTTTAGGAAATTGTAAGTGTTGTGTGAAAGATAGTTATACACTGACAGCACAAGAAGCATTAAAGTTTCATTTAAGAGTTACGGTGGCGATGCCTTCTGCAACACTAGCATGAAGTTATAGCAGCCTGATGTGCATATTTGATTCATTGTTATCTGGTTTCTGGATGGTGGAGATTGAGCATGTATTTAATTGATTAATTCATTGAAACTTCTGAGCACATATCACCTAGTCCGCTGCTTCAACACATACAATTATGCAAATGTTTAGAGAAGATGTTGGTCTACCATCCACCTCGGGAAGACAATGGAAGAAGACAATTGTTGATTTCAACAGCTGTAACTCTGGAAATAAAGCTATTCTTTATTCTGGTTTATCAATTCATACAGAGACAATATTCATCGTTTATCAAAACAGAAGTTAAAGCTCTCTCTCTCTGTTTGTTCTTGTGTGTTTGTTATGAGAAAAAAAAATGAGATAAGATGAGATGATATGTTGCACAGCTTAGCCAATCTAAAAATTGTTAATCATAACAATCATCTTCTTTCTCTTCTCCCTGTGGTTCTGATTAAAGTTTTCAAATGCTTGTGGTGTTTGATGTTAGTGAAACAAATTTGTAAATCTGCTTCAGAAATATATGAGAATGGATATTGAGCTTTTGAAATACAATATACCCACAAAAAAAGTATGATATAAATGACAATGTTAAGATGAATATCTAGCACCATATCTGTCGAATAGTGCAGGTAGCACAAATTGTAGATCAAATGAAAAATGGTCGATTAAGATTGATAGGCATGTCCAACATAGAGCATCAAGTACCCGATACTGAAGTGTGATTAGCTTGCCAGGGACAGTAACAACGAGGGGGGGTGGAAAGAACTAAACGACACAAGGGAAGTGGTATCAAAAGGATTTACAAGTTTTAGATATTGATATGGATTTAGTGTCCAGTAGAGTTAAATAGCGTAGAAGACGGAGGAGCCATTGTAGACCAGAAGGAGAAGCAGAGAAGTGGGCAAGTCAAGGATGTGTCTCTGTACATGTTGAATAAAGAGAAAGAAAGTCTGAGAAACTTTGATGATTAAGTACATGATGTCAGATACTTGCTTTATGGCTAAAATGGGTTCTTGGATTTTGCTTTCTGGTTCACTGTGGATTGGGAAGAAACTTAGCAGAGAAACGGAGAGGAGGGAGGAAAGATTTTAATGGTCAAGGTGGCACAATATGCAAAAAGTACGAGAAAATCTTACTATTTCCTATCACGAGTTGATCTATGCATTTTTTTTTAAATGCAAAACGATTTAAATGTTCCTTAATTAGATTTAATGATTAAAAAAATAACTCTATTAACAATAGTAGAAAAAAAAGTTTTTGAGTTTATATGAATGCGGCAACATTCAGCATTTTTACAAGAAATCAGAGAAAATAATATGATAATAGCAATAACCACTGTTTGTCTGGTTTTTTGAAAATAAAGAATCTACAATCCGAAGAAACACAACTTATCAAATGATGAAGACTATTTGCTCAAATTTAAGACCTCTAATCTATCCCCAATTAATCAACTTATCCCCAAAAAAACTTCCACAACTGCATTATCCAGTTTCCTTAATAAAACACGATTCTCAAAACAAAAGACAACACCAAACACATATTTTACCAGAATGGAAGCTGGTTGATGATGCATTGTAACATTTCAGAGGAGTCCTCTTCTTCTCTTGTAGTCACTAACAGTCAAAGTCAGAGCATGTCTCCTCCCATCATTCTCAGGGACCCGACACCCAACAGTTGCTTCTGTCCGTTGTTTCCTTGCCATGAACCCTGCCTGAGCTCCCTGCGCTGCCCCATATTTCTGAAGTGAAGTTAATGAGATTAGAAGCTCAAAATCATGAAGTGTATTTGACTCTGTGCCTTGATCCACAGGAGCAGCAGTATCAACCAACTTCCCTGCATCAGCTGCTGCTTCTAGGGCTGCTGCTGTAGCAGCCATGCCAGCCTCAGCTATAACCCCTACTGCTGCTCCATTACCATTTGCAGCAACCACTGTGCCATTGGTCACATCATTTGGTGCTTCAGCTGCATCTTCTCCTGCAGGCTTTGACATATAGTAATTCCTTGACCTAGTCCATCTTCTTGAAAATGGATCATAACCAGCCTCCCCTGCTTTCAGACTTGTATTCAGAGGTTTCATTCCTGATGCATTTCTGAAATTCTCAGCTCTGTTCTTTCTGTTCATCTCCGCCAATCTAATAGCCTTTGTATCTTTTTCCTGAGTCTGCCGAGATGCCTCCAGTTCCTGAATTCTAGCTTTTATTCTCTCCACCTCTGCATCATCTTGCTTACTTTGTGCTACTTCCAATTCCCTCCTTAGTCGGTCTTTCTCCGCAGCAACATTTAATGGCCTTGAAGAGGCAGATTTTTTCTCCTGCAACATTTGCTTCACAGTAGCTGCTGAATAGACAAATGTATTTGTTTTTTGTATGGCCTCCTTCTTTTCCAAAATATCCTGCTTTGTTGGCATCCTTCCACCACTGCGCTCCACCTCCCTCACCCACTGTTTATACTCATCCTCAGTAGGTGGAGAGTCAGAAACCATGGCCATCTGCCACCTGGCAGCAGAGCTTTCATTGCCCCAAACAACATTCAGATACTTACATGTTGTTTTATTCTCCAGTTTGTACTGGCGATCAGGATCTGCAGCATCCACATTCCGGACCAGGCAGAGCCTGTAGATTGGCCCAGATTTTGACCTCCCAATTCCAACCCTCACAAAGCAACCCACAATCAACTCTTCAAACCATGGCTCCATGAACCATTTAGCAAGTTTTGACCTTCGGATTGTAATTTCCTTTATGTCATCATAAGTTGGACCCTGAGACCCTGGATCCCTATCCTCGTCACTGTCTCCCATTCCACCATCACCTGTTGACCCTTCATCTTCACTATGAGACCTGCTTTCACTTTCACTGCTAGAGCTACTCAGGCTTGCTGAAGTGAAGTGTTTTCGCTTCATTGGTGATAAACCATGACCACTTGAAGTTCCTCTAGACACATCCCTCAACTTACGGTGCGCTTCTGGGTCCTGCTGCTTCAAACGTTTAGCTCTCAATTCATTCAACGCATCATCTTTGGCAGCTGCCCTGTCAGCAGATCTAGCTGATGTGCGCACACCACGAGATGATGGAAGAGGTGGAGTCTCTTTTCTGGATCGGGTTGGCCTCTCGCTGTCCCGTTTTGATCTAATTCTCTCAGTTAAATTCTTATCACCTTTTTTATCAGCCCTTTCAGATAATATCATCTCCCTCTCAAGTTCACTCATCTGAGCAAGCTTCCTCCGATCATCCTCATCCTTGTACAGATCATCACCAACATCTGATTCATCGCTGCTGTCACCCTCACGATCAGAACCCCCATCATCATAGTCACCATCATCCTGGCTACCCTGATCATCATCTCTTTCAGTAGGGTCCAGTCTCTTCTTCAAAGGAACTTGAGATCCAGATGGTTTCCTGCTTGCATAGCCATGGTCATCATCAGAATCATCATCTCTAGAATCACTTCCACCATCAGAATATGAACCTTCTCGTCGCCTCCTAGATGGTGGAAGGGCATTCCTGTTTCTTCCTGATGCACCAGTTCTTCCTGCTGCCTCCAGCAGCAAATTTTCCAAGTCTGCCATGGTTCACTGCAACTTCCTATATGTTATGCCAGTACACTCCCCTGATTAAGCCTCCAAGTGCTGATAAACCAGCTTACCTTTGTACAGTAAAAAGAATATTATTTTTGCAGAATTTACATAGTAATTATTAATAAATAGTGTAAATAATTACAAATCCTCATATATTCAACTTCACACATTAGATGCAAAGAATTACTACCACATGCATATTTCTTCCACAATCACATCAGGCAAAATAATCAAGTTTACATTTCATTCACTGATCTCAACAAGGAACACTGATTGACTGTTTATGCAATCAGACAATTTCCTCAGGCAACCATCCGCATCTGCATAACATCAAATTGCATTCTTCCTACTGGGCTATTTCAAATCAACAACTATGTGATACAGACTCCCAAGCATGTTATCTAGAAGTGGACATTGCATACCGCAAGATGCTTATGCAAAGCATTGCAACTCCCAAAGGCAATCCAGGTAATTCTACTAAATTATTCATTTGGAGAGTCACAATAATAGCTGAACTGAATACGTTGTCACTTTATATGTGGTTCTAGAAAATTCTAAAAGTTCAAACAATGGGAAATAGCTAGGATTCATGAGAAGCAAATCCAATTATATAGGATTCAAGGAAGCTAGTCGATACTTGGATCATTTATTCAACTAAAGTGATATCTCAGCGCTTATGTAGAGAACTATTGCAGTATGTGGAAAGATAAACAGAGTAAAAAGCTAGATACGCCCAGACCTTAGATATTTTGCCAGTATCAGCAATATAAAATGAGTAATTGCAGGCTAAACAAAACAATGTTTCACTTGATTAATACCCATTTGCACTCAATGTACTAATTAAACCATTGATCATTCTTAGTAACATATAATTAATGCACGTTCTTGCACCTCTACCCTGACCACCCTCAGGCTCCCCAACATGAAAGGGTTCAAAACAAAAGGCATGAAAGAATTAAAAAAAAAAATTGTATCAACTATCAAGCCATTAGAAAACAAGTTTGAGTTCGAGAAGAAACCTAATAACAATTAAACTGGAAACAGGAACTATAGCTATGAGAAAGAAAAGGGGCGGTACCATGCATGTCAACTAAGACCTAGTAAAGGGTGCATTAACAAAAACATACGGCAATATAAAAGAATAGTGGATTACTATACCGAAATCTTTCTTTTGTCGGTTTAAATTCGGAAACTTCCCAGATCTGCCACAGCTAGGGTTATTAGAATTTTGAACTGAACATGTAACCCCATCCGATGGAGAACAGATAGAAAGCGAGGGAGAAAGCAATTATAAGTGCTATTATTGATTGTAAAGCAGAAGCGTCCGGACTCCGGCGAGTAGCATGGACAGATCTAGTCGAGAAGATTCCGAACAAGGCTCTGCTTTGTGGTCTAGGATGGGGCTAGATTTGCAAATTTGGGTTTCAAATGTATTGGACCTTTAACTAAATCAAGGCTTAGAAATGGGTGATTAGATTAGAGGCCCAAAATAAAAGGATCTCCGCAGCCCATAACATCTCCGTAGTCACCGATCCACAAGCGGCCGAAGACCAAAACGACAATACCAGATGACGTATCCACAATCAAACACCGTCTACTTTTATTTTCATACGTACATACGTTCACTCATCTCACTTGAGGAAATTTCTCAGTATATATATCTGCGTCTTCCTTTCGATTTGACCTTTCGATTTGAAACATCACGCACTGGCAGCATCGTTCTGAGAAGCTGTAAGTAACCTCAAAATGGACCAAATTCAGCACAAGTACATCCAAGTACGAGGTCTCAATTTCAATCTCAATCTCCATGTGGCCGAGATCGGAACAGGTGAAGTCCCAGTATGCTCTTTCATACGTTCTTTGCTGTACTATACTCCTGATTGTTAATCAAGCGTCGTAGCTTTCATCTGCAGGTACTAAAGTGGTCTTGTTCTTGCATGGATTCCCTGAGATATGGTACTCTTGGCGTCACCAAATGATTGCTCTGGCCAACGCCGGCTTCCGCGCTATCGCACCCGATTACAGAGGATACGGGCTTTCCGACTCTCCACCCGAACCCGAAAAGACCACTTTCAGGGATATAGTCAGCGACCTTGTTGGGATCCTAGATTCACTCGAAATCACCAGGGTACTAAGAAATTTCCATGA
>CAOGCB010021963.1:0-14821 GCA_948266635.1 Cnidoscolus chayamansa
TGTGAAGGTTAAGATAGTCACCAACCTGAGACATCAGGAAATTGTTAGGACCGGGAGACCTTTTTTTTCCAACTTCAGCAACTTTTTTATGGTGAAATTTCGAAGGAAAAGTGAGGGTTGTTTAGGATAACGATGAATAAAAAGATTAATCTAATTTCTTATTTCATGTCACCACTTGTCAATCCCAGCTATTTAAGGCCTCTACCGAAAGAGTAACTTCCCCGCTTAGCTTCAATATGATCCCATTGGATAGTATTTAACAACGCTATCAGTTTCTTGAATCTGATAGGTATATTGGTGGATTTTCAAGAATCCTTCCTTGGGTCTTGATAAGCTTGGGGGCTTGGAGAGAGGGATCCTCACCCTCCTCCAAAATTCCAACAGTTCGCCAGTGCTTAGCCATGACCATGTATGGCCACAGATAAAGAAGCATCTCTTCTGAGGCAAACACACTGTTTTGGGTAATGCCCTGGTTCACCGGCAAGTCACAGAACGGCAATAGACTCGGTTTATGAGTCTTTTATGGCTTAGTTTTTGCTCTTTTCTCTTGTTTTAATTTAGTTTCTTGCCTGAGAATAAAACTCTGTTTTCAGCAGAAAAAAAACCAGACATTATGGTTCACTGTTGTCTGTTTGCTATTGTAAACTGGTCAATCAAGTAGATTATAATTTGATCGTCCTTCTCACTCTCCATGCATGTGTGCCAAGAAATTTGGATTTATTAATTCCAACTTCGATTTAACCAGTTATGGAGGCAGAGCACCATGGTTTCCTTCTTTTCAATCACTAAATTATATCAGCTGCTTCTGTGAAGGAAAAGCATTTAAGTTGCAGGATGGAACACCATGGACCATCCAGTCTATACTCAAATCACTTACTATTGTTTGCCTAAGTAATCCGATTCAAAATAACGAAATTTCATTCCAGAAGAAAGAACTCAACTATTAAGTATACAGATGTTGGCCTTCTGACCTTAGATTTACCTTGGGAGAAGCCCTTTCGAGAGGATTCACTGTTTCACCTTACATCACTTCTGAAGGGCTTCTTTCAAAAGGATTCGCTGTTTCATCTGACATCACTTCACTTCTGAATGATTTCTTCATGCATGACATCATCATCCATTAACTAATCCTGAGAAGTTGTTAAAATATTCCACAGCCCCACTTGTCAAATTCCAATAGGTCATATGTCTAGTAAAACGCAAGTTTATACAGGTGATTCCAAAGTTGACAGCAAGGTAATTGAGCTCCTTCCAACTCTGCTTTCAGCTTAGCCCACACATTACATTCAAAATAGCAAAAGATATACAATCAATCACAAGAAAATTTGCAACTTCCCATGAAAACTGCAACTAGAACTAAATGGAAAAAATTAAAGGTGTTCCCCACAATTATTTTTGGTAATTATTGATAAAATAATATTAGAATCTCCCAATGAGCAACACTTTCATTGATTGGCAAGTAAAATGTACATGGTGACTTTTGAATCTACATCAGCCGCTTTATCTAATACAAACCTGTCAGCTGCATTGACACATTTCTCTCTGCCTAAATGGACATCTGAATGAAAAAATGAGGGAGGAAAAAATAGAGAAAAAAAAAAGAAGCACTAAGCTTTTACTGCTCGTACTTCTCAGTGCATCAACATACTTTTCTAAGCTTGACCCTATAAGACTTATAGTTGAACAGGCAGACAAGATCTAAAGAATAACAAATTATTACGACACATGGTTTCTGCACAAGTCTATTCAGATTCTCCAAGATCCCCTCCCAGCCTTCAAGAGGGAAGCATATAACAATTCATTCCAAGTATCTGGCACTCCAGGCAAGCACCAGTGGCTGCAATCTTGAGATCTCTCAGCAGCAATTTGTTCTTCTGCTGTATTGTATTGCATTCTGTAAATGGAAGGGTGACCATCTTTCCTGTAATCAGTCAGCCTGCTTATGTTTAAATATGTAACTGGACTTTTCATATCTAGAAGCACATGCTCAAGGGCTCTCATTTTGGTAGGATACTTTGCTAAGTAAGCGGCATTAAAAATGGGCTCTGTTTCTTTGTGACACTGCCCTCCAGAATTCCACTGTCCACCTCTGTGATCACATCAAACACATAAGCAACATTTTTCTCCATTACATGTAACAAGGGCAAAGAATATGAGAAGAAATTCCGCTATTGGGTTCTCATGATACAAAAGAATTCTTGCCAAGGAGCAAGAGTAAGCTCCAATAAATACTCCTCTTACCATTCACATAGATTAGAACCAGAGAGAAACTACAGTATCAGTAATGAGATTGGATTCACTTTGCCGAGACCTAAAAATGCTCAACTTCATGATACACAACGTCGAAATTTTATTTTAATTAAAAGTTACTAGTCTAAGGACCAAGAACTTCAGATAGAAGTGGATAAGGGTTCACAAATAGAAGCTTTCCAATTGATAGGTCTAATGCATGCTCCCATATACTAGTCTTTTTACTTAAAATTATTCCATAAGTTCTGTAATAAAGGTATGAATGTAGTCTATAAAGGCTCCCAAACTGTTAAGAAAATAGCAGAACGATTAGAATCAATGCACATGAATAAGATATAGTCAAAAGAATAAAAATAAATAAATATGTGGCTTGATGGATAACTGAAAAAAAAAAAAGAAAAGAAAAAAGAAAACCTTGTACAGATTGCTAGAATGATAGAAAAGGAAATCAAATCACCATCAATTCCATACATGCATATTTATGTGTAGATAATTTTATATATATTATGAATTCTCAACATGAAACCTCAGTCCTACAGTCCAACTATGTTTTTTCGAAAATGAAAATTAAATCAGCCTTTTCATCTTCCTTCAGGAAAGGCTTGAAGTATATCCCTATTCAAATGCAAGACATCTGCAGAATACCAATTTGGGATGTTCTATTAATTAATCCTAAATCACTAGCCCCTGAAAAGAGTGAAAGTGGTAACTCAACAATCAAATTACTCATTTAATAATTTAATCAATGGCGAGAAAGCAAACTATTTTATGAACAAAGGATGATAAACCCAAATATGAGTATTTTTTTTTTTGAAGGAAAGAGCAAGAGAATATGAATATGAAACTGAAGTAAGAAAAGGAAAAGAAATAATAAACAAGGTATTCAATCACAATCAGAAGCAAAGCACAGTGAGAAAAGCAATCCCACACCTGAAATGGGTAACTGAGTATCCTCTGAAAAAAACCAGTGTTCGATTGCTGTCTATGTTCTCTTCAACCCATCTGGCCCAAGTCAGAAGCGCTCTCCTATATGCTTCCAAGACCTTGAGCCTAGGGTGTACATAGTTACCTTCTTGGTAATAGCCTTCACTGTGAAAGTCGACAATGCAAAAAGAAAATAAACTGAGGTTAAACACTTGATAGAAAATGCAATTTCTTGCATATAAAAAACGTGAACAGTAATTTGCAATACAGCAGAGGAAATGCCAAGGTGAAGACAGCATGAAACTCTGAGATCATGACACGTGCATATTTATGTTTTTAATGCCTGAACTATACAATACTATGGCATTGAATTTTTAACAAAACAAAACAAATGGCAGTTACCCTCTAGAAGTTTTCTCATGGGTCCACCAATGGCCTGTATTGAAAACTATGATATCAGCATCTTGGTACATTTTAGTTGTATGGTCCATCAAGTCCAACCTCAGGGTCTCAAAAGTTCCATTTTCACTATTGAACGATGATTCCCTAACAAGAAATGGAGAACCAACAAAATCAACAGTGCAGTTATAGTCCTGCAGAGACAGCAAAATATGCCCTATTAGAGCAGCAGAAATTATATAAATATTTTATTGGGAGAAACTAGGGAAACGTGGTAACTTACCTCAAATCTAAACGCGTAGAAGCCTTTCTTTTTGAATTCTCTCCTTCCAGAGATCTCATAGACTCTTTTCTTGTCTCTGATACTGTGGCGAAGGATGCATACTAGAGACTCCCACATGTTCCGGTTCAGTGAGTCCCCAACAAAAACCAACTTCTGCCCTCTTAACCGCTCCAGAAAATCAGTTGCATTCAAACTGGATGGTAACAGTAATCATTAAACAGAAAAAAGTTACCTTAGTGTATTTTCGCTACAAGTTTAAAATGCTGAACATTCCATGCACAGATTCAGACCTGAATTCCAAAGGTTAACCATTTAACTTTATGAATGTTTACACGCCAACAACTTGATCTTGAACGAATGTCAATTCAGAACTGTTTACGTATAATGATTTATTTCTTAATAGCTGTATGCATAATTCGCCCCCTATCTTTCACAAAACAAATTTACCTCCTGAACTTTATCTTAATCATGTTTACCTCTTCATCTTTCGAATTGTGATTAATTAACTTAATCCTTAATGAAAAAGTTAGGGGAAAATTATGGATCTTTTTTTTTGGTCTTAGCTTAGCTATAAGTATCTTGTTTGCACCAGCTCGCCCACTAAGAGATAAAGTAATACCAGCGAAGGGTTGGAACCATCAAATTCACTCAATAGAGAAAAATGCAGAATCACTCAATCCAATGTCGGTTTGATGAAAATTATGGATTTTAATGCTTGCCATCGTTTACAAACCACATGCATTTAAGTCGAAATGAGTCAGACATATAATACTTAATTTGGAACTATGAGATTAAGTGATTATGTAATCCATCCAGCATAGCTGCACAAAGGGCATAGATTTTTAAAATCCATTATTAGTTCCATCCTTTTTTTGGTATCACTCATAGTTTAAGCTTTTCTAAGCAACTTCGGATACCATGTTCGAAGTTTGTGGACTTTCTTGAAATGAATAGTCTTTTTATTTCATTATATCACTCTTTGGAATGTAATATTCAGAATTGAATCTAATTTTCCTTCCAATGAAAATGTAAAACAGCTATGCCAGAAAAAGAATATTTTGAAAAAAATATAGTAGAAACATACCTTGGGATGTTACACCCATTTGGCTGCCATTTCCATTTAACAAATCCATCATCAGGCCTCCCATTAAGTTGACAATTAAAATCTCTATCAATATGTGGACAAGAGCCTGCAGGATAGTAAGGTTTTGAATCATCTCTTACCCACCGGCCATCAAATATGTTGCAAGTCACAAAACTTGCATTTCTACTTTCTTCTCCATCATGGGATGTACCAACATCTTCTTTGTATAACAAATTGCTCTTTTCGCTATATTTTATAACTGTATCGTTTACAGTACTGGAAATCGGTACAGACTTCGCTTCGGTGCTTCCGTTTGCATCTATACATCCGTCGCCAGTGAGGCTAAAATTCCTAAATAGAATTCCATCTGCACAAGGCAAGCTTCCATTCTCTACTGTATCAGAAATGTTACCCAAATGGGCACTCTGAAAAACACTTCCATTCCCACTAGAATCTGAGAAATTTCCTACTTTTGCTTCCTGGGTTTTCTCTAGAACTGTGCCTTCTTCAACCGTCATGCTTCCATTATTAACATTCTCAGTGGAATTTGCCAAATGGAAATTCTTTAATAAGTCCTGAACCTGTAGTCCATCTGCTTCAGGGGCTTTTGCAATCAAATCCTGGGAACCATGCATTTCTTTAGCACCAGCATCATTACTGGTAACAGAAGAAGGGGAAGGGGAAGGGGAACGAGAAGTTGGAAATGAGAAACGCCATGAAACAAAAGAAGAATTGACACTAACAGTATCGAACCCCTGAAACAAAGGAGCGACTACACGACCCTTGAAGGAACCACTAAGCAAAAGCAGAGAAAGTAAAACAAGAGAAGCACCAACCCACAAAACAAGGCCAGAAACGACCCTTCTTCTGGGTGAAAGAACCTGGTCTGGCAAAGCAAGTTTCTTAGGATCCATAACAGAAAGGAGAAAGCAAACACTGCATGTCCCTGAGAGAGAGAAATCAGAGCTCAAGGGAAGTGGAAAATGTGAAGAAGAAATGCGGAAAAACAGCTGAAAATGGTACGGAGATCACAAAGAAGAAGATTGGAGTGACGTTCTTCTGTTTGTTTCGATAGATGTGATCATGTGAAAGCACAGACTACAGCAAAGAGAGGAACAGGCTATCTAGAGAGGGAACTGCATTTATGCAATTACTATAATGCCCCTTATATCTCTCTATTTTTAAATTATAAATTAATAAAAATTGCTTTAATAAAAAAAACAATTTTTTTAAATGGCATTCAACACAATTCATATTAAATATCAAATTATTGCTATTATTGAATATTAAATTGCAAATATTTTTAAATAAATTTACTAATTAATTTCTATTTTAAAATTACTTCATTAAAATATTATTATTTTATAAAATTAAATTATTCAAAGAAATTATAAATTAATTTTGATAAAAAGAGTTAATAAGAATAAATATTCAATATTAAAATTAAATAATATAAATATTTTTAAGATTATAAAATTTAAATTGATTAATATTTTCACTAAAAATAAAGAGTCTAATCTTACAAATTATATGAATAATTTAATTAAGTGATTTTAAATAATAAATATTAAAATTTTCTTAAAAATATAAAGACTTTGATAATGATTTCATTAAATTAGTGTGATTATATTTATATTAAAATTATAAATTATTTTATCATACAAGAAAATTTAAGCTCCATTAATATAAAATAATAATAATAATAATAATAATAATAATAGAGGAAGGGGCAGTTTGGTCATTTAAAGAGCTTCGTTAGAGAATAATGCAAATTGTTTTGAAACAGTTAAAAGACAAAACCAGCCGGATATCATCACCGCCGACACGTGGCATAATCACATCGACTTCAAATGGCAAAAGCCCGTGCCACCCTGGAGAAGCAGGCAGGTCACGTGCTTCTGCGACCGACAGAAAGAAAGCACCGTGAATCTGATCCATTCACTAAGAGACACCTGGGTACTCAATGATTTTTCGGGGCAGGTGTACCATGCTTTTCACCATACCTGAACTTTACCTGCTCCACGCTCAAACTTACTGCTACTATTTCCCTAGCGTTGCTTTTCTTTAAATTTTATATTTTTCTAATTTTAATATTATATAATAGACTTTTAAATTAATTTAATTTATTTTCTCTTTTTTTTCATTTTTTTTAATTAAAATTTAATAAATTTGTATTAATAATATGCTTTAAATATCGATCATATTGAATTGGTCCAATGAATAATATATACCATAACATTTAAATTTTACTAAAATATGAAAAATTATATAATATATGTATTAAAGTTAATCATAATTAAAACTTATATAACATAAAAAAATTTATTAATAGAAATTAATTTCAGAATTTTAAGTGTCTGTTATAAATTTATTATAATTTACAATAGAGATGGACTTGGTTCATAAAGAATGAAGGAGCTTGCCACCACCCAGCCCTACTGGGTGATCGATCATATTCTGTTCAGCAACCCATCAATGGAAGACAGACATGTCTTGCTCATCAACACAAGACAAGACAAAACTCTATGACAATTGTGAGAGAGCAATCACAACTGATTTTTTTCTTTCTTTTTTTTTCCCCAACAAACAACAACATGCTTATACATGGCTGGCTTTCCTTTTCCTTTTTTTCCTTTTTTTACAGATTAATACATGCATTCATATCAACGCCAATGGCATATTTTTCCTAATTTCAGAGTTTTAGCTTTGCTTTCATAAACATTAGGAAGTGTAAGTGCAAGTATGAAATCACCCCTCACCGAGGGCCAGAAAGCTCCATTGCTTCTATCACAAGTGAAGATTCTTCTATAAAATCTGAATATCTTTGAGGATGGCTTTCACATGATCTCAACCTTGGAGTCTCCATCTTCTGTGATGCTTCCCATTTCTCAGCTAAACCATCACCTTCTAACATTTTCAGTACTTCCGACATCTTCGGTCGGTGAGAAGGATTAAATTGAGTACATAGAAGAGCTACCTGAACCATTTCTTCCAATTCAATCCTGTCAAAATTTCCCTTCAGATCTTTGTCCACTAGTAGATTTAACTTGCCATCTTGATGAAGCTTCTTCACCTGGAAAAAAGAATTTTGAAAAGAAATCAATCATCTGAATGCAGTAGAATCTTTGACAGCAATAACAGGTGTGTGTTCGGTATTATTGGTCCCCAACGCCTCCTCCCCACTTCCTCTCCTTCCCCTTTTAGTTTTAAGACCAACATATCAAGTTGATGGAGCATTTTACTAATATTAGGAAATACTGAAAGATGAGGCCAACAAACAAATTATAAAGTAGGTGGAATTTGGAATATCATGACAATCTACTTGTGAGAATCCCATTTACATGATAAAATCCAAAACATGATCCCACTCAAATATTATCAATTTGGTCATTTACTTTACAAATTCATCTATCACAGGTTCTGAAAGACACATGGATGGAGAGAGTGGTATTATTGATTCTTCCCTCCCTTCCTCCTTCCAGTAAGGCCAACGTATCAAGTTGAGCATGTATTTTTCGAATGCTATAGGGAACAATGAACGATTATGAGCCAAAAATTTGAAAGATGATTCCAATAAACAAATTATCGAGTTGGTGGAATTTGGAATTTCATGACAATACACTTGGAAGAATCCCATGCACATGCTAAAATCCAAAATAGAATCCCATTCAAATATTATCAACTCTGTTATTTCACTTTC
Organism: Cnidoscolus chayamansa; assembly: GCA_948266635.1. Classification (NCBI taxonomy): domain Eukaryota; kingdom Viridiplantae; phylum Streptophyta; class Magnoliopsida; order Malpighiales; family Euphorbiaceae; genus Cnidoscolus; species Cnidoscolus chayamansa. Next base: position 8,641 of record CAOGCB010021963.1, read on the forward strand.
AAATTCATTTATCACAGGTTCAGAACACACACGGAGACAGAGAGTGAATTATTTGCTCTCCCCTTTCCTCATCTCCCTTAGTTGATCACATATTTTACCAATTTTGTAGGGAACGCTGAATCATTAGGAGCAGAAAATAGAAAGATGATGCCAACAAACAAATCATCAAGTAGGTGGGATTTGGAATTTCATGACAACCTAATTGCAAGAATCCTATTTACATGCTATAATCCAAAAGATAACTCCACTAACTATTATCAGCTTGGTTATTTTACTTTTCAAATTCATTTATCATAGGTTGACACACACACACACACACACACACACAGAGAGAGAGAGAGAGAGTATACCCAGTCAAGCATGACCCCTTTCTGGTTAGCTGCTCTTCCAAAATCCAAAGCCTTCTGACCTGTAATGAGCTCTAGAAGCAATATTCCAAACCCAAACACATCAGTCTTCTCCGATGACTGACCTGTTGATAAGTACTCTGGAGCAATGTGGCCAACAGTGCCACGCACAGCTGTGGTCACGTGGGAATCCCTGTGATCCAAAAGCTTTGCCAACCCAAAATCACCAACAACTGCCTCAAAGTCTTCATCCAACAAAATGTTGGCTGCTTTGACATCACGGTGAATAATTTTGGGGTCACACTGCTCATGCAAATAAAGCAGCCCTCTAGCCGTACCTAAAGCTATCTTCTTTCTCCTTGCCCAGTCCAAAGCTGGCCGGCCATGAATGTTATCTGATAATAGAATCCACATCAGATAAATTTAGTCTGGTAGATGACAGATTGCAAAATTATTTTAAGAAGACTCAGTTACGATGACTGGAATCATGATGTATTTTTGGCCATAAAAGAACAATAGCACAATGCACAAAGATTCCAAATTGCAAAAGCAATCAAGTTACTAAATTACCATTTGGAAGCATAAATCCTTTCTGGATGCAATGAACATAGAATGCATTATGAAGTAATTTAAAAAAATGTAAGATCATAGTTGAACTCATAAAAGATGATCTCAAAACAATTGTTTCTGAAATGCTGTATGTGGAAATATGGAGTTGAAAATGTGCAATATCATATTTGCAATACCAAGCACACTGATATGAATGGGAGTATCTTTTATTCAGGTTGGGGAGTGTAAGATAGTCAAGGAGCAAGTGGAAGCAGCTCAGTCAAAAAAAAAAAAAGAAACTGCACTGCCACAAGCTAGAATGTTATGGCGTTTTGATTATCATCTGGGCAACAACATTAATGGTGGCAGTGATTGAAGAACAATGGGTAATTAAGTGCCAGAGGATGTATATGTCTCTGGTTGTGGCAGTCACCACACGGGCTTGTGCTGGTGACTAGGGTTTTGCTGGTCCTGCCAGTTGCAAATCATGGTGGATATCATGCATTTTATGTGGTCCTGCAGGTTGATTAGTGCTGAAGTTGGCAAATAGTGTCAGTGCCAGCTAATAGTTAGCAGCAGCCAAGGTTCCCCACATCTAGATAAATGGTTTAGAATCTTGGGCTAAAAATGACTACTGACCTCGTAATCGAGATGCCACGCTTCCATTTGGCATATAGGGGTAAACAAGAAGTCTTTCATTCTCAGTAGTGCAAAACCCAGACAGCCTGAGCAGATTTCTATGGACAGCCAAGCTTATTGTCTCTACTTCTGTCTGGAATTGGATTTCACCACCAGCCACATTATAGTCCTTCAGTCTTTTGACAGCCACCAGTGTTCCATCATTCAAGCATCCCTTGTAAACTATCCCAAATCCACCTCTCCCGAGAATATTCTTTGAATTGAAATGATCAGTTGCAGCCCTGAGCTCCTTAAATGTGTATCTTCTCAAATGGCCCAAACATACCTCTCGGTCATACTGTTCTGCTAAGTAACAGATAGAAGTTGAGCATCTAGGCATTTTATATGACGCAAGAAGAACATAAGATACAAATTGAAGAAAAGACACAAAGATCAGTTAAACATTGAATGCATTTACAAGCACTTGAAAATGCAGTAATTAACATCCAAAACATAAGACAACCATTTATGCTATTGTTTCAGCTAATGTTTTAGATGGTAGGGATGGATAGCTAAAGAGGACAGAAGAAAGTAGAACAGTGATGAATGCGATGTATCAAACTAACCATTAACATCAAAGAAAATCTGCTGATTGCGTCTATATCGCCACCAAACAAGTAACCCAATAACAATTATGATGGAAAAAGCAGCACCAAAGCTTGCACCAAAAGCAATAGCCACATGATGGCTACTGGTTCCAGAGTCTGACTCACCTAAGAAACCAAAGAGCCACAACACAGACAAACATCATCTACTGCTATGAGGAAGAATAAGAAGCGAATACATGCCTAATTACATGGAAGGTACCTTTTAGACCATCTGGTGGGAGGGAAAGAGGCTCTGGAAAGACCGCAGAACAGTTATTACTGGCCTTCGGTCCACAGATTAAAGGGTTGCCTACAACTCTGACAATGAAAAGAAGAGCATGGAGAAGTTGTATTAGTACTTGGTACTAAATTGGAGTTAGGCGAAGGAGTTAAAGACTATTGGAATAAGGAAAATAATGCTCACTTGAAAGTTATTGCTGATATTTTGGGCAAGGAGCCGCTCAGATTGTTAAATGAAAGGTCCCTACAAGCAAGAATATTTACAAGTTCAAATAAGTTATACTCACAAAAATAACCACAAAGCAGCTATTTTTACAGAAACGTTTATATGATTGCAGCAAACCCTTTACAGTGTAGCGTACAAAGGTGCAAGGACATACACAAGAGTGAGACCTTCAATGTTGGACAGTGTCTCAGGACATGGGCCAGAAAGGCTGTTGTTATTTAACCGCCTGAATTGCTCATCAACAACAATAATGGGCATCAATCAGCATAAATAAGCCGAGTGTGCTGCATATGGCAAAAAGGCAAAACTCACCAGTAAAAAAGAAAAGGTACACATAATTTTTGAAACTCACAGGTAATTCAGGTTCTTGAGGTCCCCCAAAGAATCTGGTATTTCTCCACTGAATGTATTATTGGAGAGATCAAGCGTTTGAAGCTTCTCCAATCTCCCAATTGCAGCAGGTATAGGGCCTGAAATGGCATTATTCTGCAACAATCTGCACAATTATTTGCAGTATGGCATATATCAGTCATCCACTACCAGAAACATTTATATTGATGAAAAAGAAAATAAAATTGTAGTAAACTAAATGCTGAAAGAGAATAAAGCAAGCATTCAATAGTTGGAAAAATTGAAGCCTGCAACTTACACTGATTGCAAGTTAGTGAGGTTCCCAATCCAAGGAGATAAGTTCCCGGACAAACTCTGGCTGGGAAGTCCCCTGTTTTAGACAAAATAACTTATCAGTGCCTGAAACCCAATACACACGCGCGCGCGAATAAATAAAGGCAACTTACAAGGCAGAAACATATCCGTCAGGAGAGCAGGTAACCATCCTCCAGCTACAAGGATCAACAGAGTTGATATCCCAACTCTCCAGAACATTGTACGGGTCATGTAAAGCAGTTTTTATGCTCACTAAAGCAACCACTGCTCACATTTCAATTCAAAATAAGAAGCAAAGGATCACCAACATGAAATCTGTATAAATATAAAAGAAAATACAAATATATGTAGCATGTGCCCAAAAGAAGAGCTTGAAGCTACAGTTCTTATATATCAATGGAAATATTAATGGAAGCAGATGAAAGAAAGTAATAATGTACAACCATGGTTTTAGGAGGGTAGTTCGGATAACCCTGTAGGGCATTAATAGCATAAAGTACAAGATAAGATGAGAATAATTTCTTCCAAAATTCATATATGAAATACATTCAGAGGTATTTGAGTTGCAGAACCAATTAGCAAATGAAGTCTACCACAAGTAAAAGGAAAACTATGAGGGAGAGAGGGAGAAAGAACAGGAGAGCAAAGATCTGGGAGAAATTAAACCGACCTTCATAATTTATACCAGTAGGAGAAAGAGTAGCAGAAGAAATCCCCATCAATGCCAAAACTAAAAACCCTATTCTCCACAGCCAGAAAATCCTTTCTGCCATCCTCTTCTATTCGGAGTGCACTAACTTTACTCACTTCGAACAACCACTATCCTCTTATCAAAATCGCCATATCCGTCGAACTCACAAGCCATATCCTGGATGACATGAACTTTAAATTATCTTATCCAAATAAAAAGCTCACTCCAGAATCAGAGCCATGTAAAGCAAAAGGCCACCACCATTTCCATAACAAGAACGGCGTACGCTTCCTTCTCACTTCGCAGAAACCAGAAAATGATGTTCAAATGATCTTACAGAGCCCATATGGGGTACAGAAAATATGGGAGTCAAAATGAGCTGAACCATCAACTAAAAAGAAGATAATTTTCTCGAGAAACAAGCAAAACCATTCAAAGACTGGGCTTGTAAGATCCTAGAGATCTGGGAATAGCCATGTATGATTTCTTAAGTTTTGGTTGATCCCCACAAATTCCATGTGGGATTGTAGTTGGTTAGTCGGCTCAATCTGTTAGTCTCTTCTCTGTGATTCTACTACTACCAGTACCCGCTTCAACACACAAAAACAAGCTAAAGATGAGATCTTTAATGAAAATTAGAGTAGCATATAGAGAAAGAAAGAGGAAAGAGCCACAAAAACCATAGGCCAAAACAAAATGCCAAAGAAGACACAGATACAGATGCAGAGGGCCAGTAAGAAAATAGAAAATAGTGTTGTTTCACTTTCTTTTTAGAGAAGAGGGAATATTAATTCAATAATTTTTTGAATATATTCTCCAATATTGAAATCATATAATTCTCATAAAAAGAAAATAAATAGACTTAAAAACCAGTGATTGGATAAGAGGAATGTGTGGGGGTTGTGGTAAAATACAGAGAGAATTGAGAAAAAAAAGGAAAAGAAAAGAAAATTATTATTATTATTGGAGGCAAGGATTTGGCAGGTCACGTGCTCGTATTGTCTTGGCCTTTGTTGGCTTCTGCTCTTCTGCCTTCAAATCCATTTTGCTAAAGTAATTTAATAATCACATTCTGTTAAAAGTTTCTGCGCCGCATGGCCCACTCTTGCTAAAATGCGCTTCTTTATTTAAACGGATGTTCGATGTCTTAACAGAAACTCCATCAAATCAAAATTCACTTTCGTCTGAATAATTAAAAAAAAAAAAAACTAATAATAAAATACTATCGAATTTACTTTTCTATTATTTAATTTATATTATATTAATTTGAACCTGCGAAGCTGAACATTATCATTACTTGAATGGACCCACCTTTCCCCCTTTCCCGCTTCTCGATGCATCAATCAATCCCATCTACGGTCATGATTGATCCGATAGGCTACTACAGTATCTACCCCTCACCTCCACCATCCCATATGTCCATGTGGGGATGGTACTGCCTTTACAGTATCCACCTTTTTTTTCTTCAGATAATTACGAATATTTTTCAATAATCTGAATTATATTTTAAAAATCAATAATTTATAAAATAAAATTTGCAATGTTCTAATAAGATAAAAAATTTAAAATACGCCGGGCTGATGTGGCGTGCGCCGGATTAGCTTTTATGGACCCCTATGATATTCTGCGTTGGATGCCGTGAGAGAATTTCTAAAATGCGCCCACCGGACCACCAACCGCTTTCCATGGGCATTTTCGGAATTATGTTAGGTTAACGATAATTAACAAATAAAAATACGAATAATTTTATATTAATTTTAAGAGAAAGGCAAACAGATGATGACGACGACGGTGGTGATGGTGAGAGCTCAACATATTATAAATAAATAATTATAATCAGCAGTGCAAAGTGGCAGTTTATAAATTTAATTAATTTATTTATTTTTAAAATGCATAGATGTGCTGTATTGGAGAGCCCCAAAGCCCAAGGGTATTTTTGTCGGCATTGGGAAGACTGAATATTCCATAGCCTCCGGAGGACCTAGCGTCCTGTATGGTTGAGCGTATTTTTGGTTACTTGGGAAATATGAATTTCAATTCGCTCTGTCCATTCTTTCCTCTCTCTATTTTCCTGGTTTCCAAACAGAGGACAGTGAGCAATTATCACCTGGTATTAATTACAACTTTTAGTAGCATGCTTAATCATGTGATTACGACTAAGACACAGAGGTTAGTTGTCCCCTATAAGCTTCCTGTC